>MU687843.1:107511-146502 GCA_026770625.1 Nicotiana glauca | reverse complement strand
GGTTGAGAAGGGGTGTGCTGCGTATTTAGCTTATGTGAGAGATGTCAATGTTGACACCCCTTCTGTTGATTCAGTTCCAGTGGTACGGGATTTCCCCAATGTGTTTCCAGCTGATCTTCCGGGCATGCCGTCCGATAGAGATATCGATTTTGGCATTGATCTATTGCCGGGCATTCAGCCCATTTCCATTCCTCCATATCGCATGCCTCCTCCTGAGTTGAAGGAGTTAAAGGATCAGTTACAGGAATTGTTGGGTAAGGATTTTATTCGACCCAGTATTTCACCATGGGGTGCCCCTATTTTGTTTGTGAAGAAGAAGGACGATTCTAAGTGTATGTGCATTGATTATCACTAGTTGAACAAAGTTACAGTGAAAAATCGATATCCTTTACCTCGTATTGATGATCTGTTTGATCAACTTCAGGGTGCACAAGTGTTTTCCAAGATTGATTTGTGCTCAGGTTACCATCAATTGAAGATTCAGGAGCCAGATATCCCGAAGACTGCCTTCAGGACTCGGTACGGTCATTACGAGTTCCTTGTTATGTCTTTTGGGCTGACTAATGCCCCGGCAGCTTTTATGCATTTGATGCACAGCGTATTCAGGCCATATCTTAACTCATTCGTGATTTTTTTTATTGATGATATTCTGGTATATTCCCGGAGTCGGGAAGATCATGAGCATCACCTGAGGGTAGTGCTTTAGACTCTGAGGGAGAATAAATTATATGCGAAGTTCTCAAAATGTGAGTTCTGGCTGAGTTCTGTGGCATTCATAGGCCACGTGGTATCGAGTAAGGGTATTCGAGTGGATCCGAGGAAGGTGGAGGCCGTGCAGAGTTGGCCCAGGCCCTCCTCAGCTACTGAGATTCGCAGTTTCCTTGGCTTGGCGGGTTATTACCGTCACTTTGCAGAGGGGTTTTCATCGATTANATCGATTGCGGGCCCCTATGACTAGATTGACTCAGAAGGGTGCCCCATTTCAGTGGACAGAGGAGTGTGAGGCGAGCTTCCAAAAGCTCAATACAGCTTTGACTTCAGCCCCAATCTTGATGTTGCCTACTGGTTCGGGGTCCTATACAGTTTATTGTGATGCCTCACAGGTTGGAATTGGAGCGGTATTGATGCAGGACGGTAGGGTGATTGCCTACGCGTCCCGACAATTGAAGGTGCATGAAAAGAACTACCATGTCCACGATCTTGAGTTAGCTGCTATTGTTCATGCCTTGAAGATCTGGAGTCATTATTTGTATGGGGTGCCTTGTGAGATCTACACTGACCATCGGAGTTTGCAGCACTTGCTTAAGCAGAAGGACCTGAATATGCGTCAGAGGAGATGGTTAGAGTTGTTAAAGGATTATGATATTACCATTCTTTATCACCCGGGCAAGGCCAATGTGGTCGCCGATGCCTTGAGTCGCCGGGCGGAGAGTTTGGGGAGTTTGGCATATCTACCAGCCTCAAAGAGACCAATGGCGATGGATGTTCAGGCTTTATCCAGGCAGTTCGTGAGATTGGACCTTTCAGAGCCCAGTCGGGTTCTAGCGTGTGTGATTTCTCGGTCTTCCCTATTCGATCGTATCAGGGAGTGGCAGTTTGATGAAACCTCATTTGTTTGTCCTTCAGGATAGAGTTCGGCGTGGTGATGCCAGAGATGTTGCCATCGGGGATGATGGGGTATTGAGGATGCAGGGCCAGATTTGTGTGCCCAATGTCGATGGTCTTCGGGAGTTGATTCTAGCAGAGGCCCAAAGCTTGTGGTATTCTATCCATCTGGGAGTCGCGAAGATGTATGAGGACTTGAGGCAGCACTACTGGTGGAGGCGGATGAAGAAGGATATAGTTGACTATGTGCTAGTAGGTGAAGTATGAGCACCAGCTTCCGGGTGGGTTGCTACAGCAGATTGAGATCCCAGAGTGGAAGTGGGAGTGTATCACCATGGACTTCGTATCTGGACTTCTACGGACCGTGAGGAAGTTTGATTCTATTTGGATCATTGTGGACCGGCTGACCAAGTCCGCTCATTTCATACCTTTGTGTACCACTTATTTATTGGAGCGGTTGGCAGAGATCTATATCAGGGAGATCGTCCAGTTGCATGGTATTCCAGTTTATATCATCTCAGACAGAGGCACTCAGTTTACATCGCGATTTTGGAGAGCCGTGCAGTAGGAGTTGGGCCCTGGGTGGAGTTGAGCACGACATTTTTCCCCCAAACGGACAGACAGTCCGATCGTACTATTCAGATTCAGGAGGATATGCTCCGTGCATGCGTGATTGAGTTTGAAGGGTTATGGGATTTTCCTGCCACTGGCAGAGTTTGCTTATAACAACAGTTATCAATCCAGCATTCAGATGGCGCTGTATGAGGCCTTATATGGTAGGAGGTGCAAATCTCCGGTGGGTTGGTTCGAGCCGAGTGAGGCCAGGCTATTGGGCACAGACATGGTTCAGGATGCGATGGAAAAGGTTAAAGTGATTCAGGACAGACTCCGTGCAGCCCAGTCCAGGCAGGAGAGTTACGCGGACAAGAAGGTTCGTGATGTGGCATATATGGTTGGCGAGCGGGTTCTGCTTTGGGTCCCACCTATGAAGGGAGTCATGAGGTTTGGAAAGAAAGGGAAGCTAAGTCTGAGATTTATTGGGCCTTTTGAGATCTTGAGGTGAGTTGGGGAGGTTGCTTATGAGCTTGCCCTACCTCCCAGCCTAGCCGGAATTCATCCGGTATTTCATGTTTCGATGCTCCGGAGATATCATGGTGACCTGTTGCACGTGTTGGATTTCAGTTCAGTCCAGTTGGAAAAGGATCTATCCTATGTTGAGGATCCAGTGGCCATTTTGGATAGGCAGATCAGAAAGTTGAGGTCACAGAACATCGCTTCAGTGAAGGTCCAGTGGCGGGGTCAGCCGGCTGAGGAGGCGACTTGGGAGACCGAGCAGGATATTCGCAACCAGTATCCTCATCTTTTTGCTACTTCAGGTATGTTTTCTATGCTTGTTCGATGACGAATGAATGTTTAAGTGCAGAAGGATGTAACGACCCGGCCGGTCATTTTTGGAATTTACGCCCCGATCCCCCATTAACTGCATTCCCCAAGTTCATTTATGCTATTTTGGTTTGTCGGGATGTTCGGTATTAGGATTCGGAGTGTTTTGGGACACTTAGTCCCTAAATGAGAGCTTAAGAGTTGAAAAATGGTCTGTATTCAGAACAATGTGAAGACGGCCTCAGAATGGGAATCTGATGGTTCCGTTAGCTCCGTTAGGTGATTTCGGGGTTGGGAGCATGTTCGGAATGTTATTTGGAGGTCCGTAGCTCATTTAGGCTTAAAATGCCGAAGTATGAATTTTTGGAGTTTCCGGTTCGATAGTGAGTTTTTGATCCGGGGGTCGGATTTGGACTTCGGAAGTTGTTGTATCTCCGTCATGTCATTTCGGATGTGCGTGCAAAATTTCAGGTCATTCGGGCGAGGTTTGGTTAGGTTTTTGATCGAAAGCGTGTTTGGTTGGAATTTGGAGTTCTTAGGCTTGAATCTTTGATAAATTCGTGTTTCCGGCATTGTTTTAGGTGGTTTAAGGATTGGAGCAAGTTTGAATGATGTTATGAGATATGTCTGTAGGTTTGGTTGAGGTCCCGGGGGCCTCGGGTGTGTTTCGGATGCTCAATGGGTCATTTCCTCCTATTTTTGAACTGTTGTTGCTGCTTCTGGTATGCCTTCATCGCGTTGGCATTCGCGAAGGCTTGTCTTGGCTAGCTGGGAATTTCTTCAACGCGTTCGCGTTAGGACCTTCACGTTCGCGTAGCCCTGTTTTCCCCTCCACCGCGTTCGCATTGCCCATGTCGCGTTCGCGTAGTTACACTGTTCCACTCTTTGCGTTCGCGTATCATTTCACGCGTTCGCGAAGAGCAACCCCTGGGCCAACATATTTTTCTTCTACGCGTTCGCGGACGCTTTGTCGCATTCGCAATGAGTAACCATAGCACCCTCGCTTTTTCTTCTTCGCGAACGCGATGCTTCTTCCGCATTCACGATGACCAATTACCTGGGCAGACAGATTAAATTACCCATTTCGAGGGTTTCACCATTTTTATAACATTATGACTTCTAGAGCTCGGTTTTTGGCGATTTTCGAAGGGATTTTAACCTGGTCAACTTGGGTAAGTAATTCTCACTTGATTTAGACCAAATTCCATGAATCTTCCCTTAATTTCACCCTTTAATTTCGTGTTTTTGAATAGGAAGTGGGTAAAACTTCTTAGACCTAATTATGGGGTTTTGAGGGGGCATTTGACCTCCGATTTGGAAGATTTTTATATGGTTAGACTCGTGAGAATACGAGGGGTCTGAAAACGTAAAAATTATTGGATTTTGAGAAGATGGTTGGAGGGGCATTTTGGTTATTTTACCTATTTTGCGCCCTAGCTTTAATTTTAATAGTGGAATCAGTTGTTTACAATATTATTTACGATATGTAATTGTATTGAATAGATTTGGGCCATTTGGAGTCGGATACTCGTGGCAAAGGCATCGTTCCTTAGTTGATTTTTCACCGGTTCGAGGTAAGTGGCTTGCCTAACCTTGTGTGGGGGACTTCGTCCCTTAGGATGTGATAATTGGTAATTGGATGCCTTGTACGGGAGGTGATGAGTGCGTACTTGAGCTGATTGTTGAAACCCGAATTTTTACTTAAATACTTGAGCTGGATTTTCTTTCATATTTGCTTTATCCTACTTGCTATTATAGCCTATGCTAGTGTAGAAGAGCATGTCTAATTAATCCAAATTGCCTAATTGTTTAAATTGCCTTAACTATGATTACGTGGATCATGTTAGGCCAGTATTATTTGTTGCCTTGTATTGTTGTACTTCAATTTCTGAATATTTCTCTGATTTTGGTTGCGCATTTACATTGGGACTACGGATGTGAGATTCCGGGAGCTCCCCCCTTGTTTGTTTACTTTAGGACTACGGGTTCGATTCCCGAGAGATCCCCCAGCACTTTTATTTTGGGACTACGGCACGGTATCCCGGGAGATCCCCTCGCACTTTTATTTTGGGACTACGGGATGGTATCCCGGGAGATCCCTTACACACTGATGATTGGACTACGGGATGGTATCCCGGGAGATCCTTTGATATTGATATGAGAGTTGGACTACGGGACGGTATCCCGAGATATCCATTGGACAGTTGAGGAAAGGGCTACAGGACGGTATCCTGGGAGACCCTCATTGGCATTCTTGTTGTAATTTAGTTGTGTTTACCCTGCGTTTCTGTTCTGTCTTTGTAGTATTATTATTTCATTGAGCTATCTTATTACACTGTTGCGTTCATTAGTTTCGTCGGATTTCTACACTGTTAATAATTTGCTGCTATACTATTTTTGCCTCAGTAGAGCCCTGACCTTTCCTTGTCACTACCCAACCGAGGTTAGACTTGGCACTTACTGAGTACCGCTGTGGTGTACTCACGCCTCTTCTGCACATGTTTTTCATGTGCAGATCCAGGTACCTCTACGTAGGCGCATTATCAGTAGCTGTAGGGAGCATTTCGGAGACTTGAGGTATATGTGCCGCGTCCGCAGACCGGAGAGTCTCCCTCTCACTCTACCCTTTAGTTAGCTAGATGCTATTTTGTTCTTCCTTGTTATAGGCTTTCCATATGATTAGAGCAGTGTTAGTTATTATTCTTAGCCTGTATTGCCCGTGGGTTTCCGGGTCTTTGGGATGGTTTCAGAATTTAAAGTGTTAAAGTGTATGTGTCAGGCGACAACTGTATACATTACTCATGTTATTTAGCTTTTGATTATAAATTTCGCAATATGTTGTTACTTTTGCAATGTGTTAGGCTTACCTGATTGTGAAGACTAGGTGTCGTCATATATTAGTTATCCTTAGGTGATAGAGAATAATTTCCTTCGAAAAGCCTCGGAATTCGGGCAAGTGGGCCCCAGGTCGGAATATAGTAAAGTTGTGGGAAAGGTTGGGAAATCACTTAAATAGTTAGAATTCAACCTTGTAAGCCTTTATTGACTAGTTCTTACTTCGTTTGATTAGTTTGGAATTGTTCGGCTTCGAATTAAAGACTTGGGCTCATTCTTTGAAATTGGAAGTGCACTTTGGAGCGAGGTGAGTCTCCTTTCTAACCTTGTAAAAGGGAAATGTCCCCATAGGTATGATAAATAACTAAATTGCTTTATATGCAGGGGCTACATACGTACCAAGTGACGAGAGTCTGTGCATAGCGACTATATAACAGTCTGGGTAGTTTAGGACCCTAAAGCATGTTATATGTGGAATATATGTAATCTTGTTGGTTGTTGAATTGCTTAGATCCTATCGAGTTGGAACCTAGAATTCTAAAAGGATTCAATTTCATTGTCTTCTTGAATTATTAAAAGAGAATTTACTTATACTTGGAAGAACATGTATTTTTATGTGTACCTGCGTCGCATGTATGATTCGCCAGCAGGGGGATTGTTTATTTACATTTTTACCGCGTCGCACGTATGATTCGTGAGCGGGGTAATAGATGCATCTATGGTTCGAGCCGTTTGACCCTCGGCAGTGCATATTTACTTTTATGTTGGATCGGGTCGTACGTTCCTCGGTGGTTAATTGTGTATGAGTTATCTAGCTTTTACTTGTGGTTAAAATTTCAGATTTTGTTTAAACATTTAAATATGAATGAACCCACTCTATGGAAGGTTAAAGGAAGAAATTTTATTTCATACTTGGAAATTTATTGACTTGAGTTATTCCTGCTTATTGAAATGATTCTCATTATTTCTTGACCTTAGTAAGTATCGAGTCGACCTCTCGTCTCTACTTCTTCGAGATTAGGCAGGATAATTACTGGGTACATGTTGTTTATGTACTCATACTATGCTTCTGTACCTAAATGTACAGTATTTAAGGCAGGTGGATCTGGACAGTACAATAGTACGCATCAGTGAGCATCTTCGGGACTTCTACGGTGAGCTGCTTCTCTTTCATGCCGATCTGCAGCCGAAGAAGTCTTTCTCTGTATTTTGTTTCTGTCTATCCTGATTCAGATAGTAGGATAGTGTATTATTCTTTTGTGCATATTCTAGTAGTTCCCCGTAGCTTATGACACCAGGTTCTGGAACACACGTTAGTAGACATTTATTTTTGGATTGTATAATCATTTTAATACATTATTTACCACTCTTGCCCTTCACTTTAACTTTGAAAATCTGTTATACTTAGTTTTTGGTAAAAGTAAAATGCGAACTTAAATATACTTCCGCGTTGGCTGGCTTGACAAATGGTGTCGGGCGCCATCATGACCTATTATGGAAAATGGGTCGTGATAACATGGTATCAGAGCACTAGGTTCACGTAGGTCTCACAAGTTATGGGCAAACCTAATAGAGTCTTGTAGATCGGTACGGAGACGTCTGTGTTTATCTTCGAGAGGCTATAGGGTGTTAGAAAACACTATTCTTTATTCATTTTCCATCGTGAAGTGGTCAATGTACTAAATTTCCTTTTCTATTCTCTCACAGATAGTGAGGACTCGTACCACCGATGTTCCGGACCCGGGAGGAGCTGCTCCCCCCCGTTGCTTGAGGCCGGGGGAGGGAACCAGCCTGTGGTAGGGGACAAGGGCATCCTAGAGCTATTCCAGTTGCACCATCAGCAGATCCTGCGAGGGATCTGGTCATTAAGGAGCAGGGCGAGGTGCCCGCAGCTGAACCTACCCAGATTGATTTTATGACGGCACCGGGATTTCAGGAGGTCCTGAGCCGCATGCTTCAGTTCATGGATACTATGATTCAGGCTGGTTTATTTTCAGCAGATCCAGCTACCTCACAGGCAGGAGGGGGAGCAAAGACTCCTACTGCCCATGCTCCAGGTCATACAGCCGCAGTTTATCAGACTCCGAGTGCGCTACCCGCAGATAGGGTACAGCCAGTCGCTATAGTGGTGGCCCAGCCCAGGCCAGCGGTGGATGGTGATTCGCAGAAGCAACTAGACAGATGGACTAGACTTCACCCTCCAGTCTTCGGGGGTGAACATCATAAGGATGCCCAGGACTTTATTGACAGGTGCAGGGACAAGCTGCACAACATGAGGATATTGGAGTCGCATGGAGTTGACTTCACTACTTTTCAGCTTGAGGGTAGGGCCCGTAGATAGTGGAAGTCCTATACACATAGCAGGCCAATAGATTCTCCTCCCCTCACCTGGGGTCAGTTCACTCAGTTATTTGTTTCTCGGTACATTCCACCCTCTGAGAAGGAAGAGCTGCGTCATTAGTTTGAGCATATAGAGTAGGGTCAGATGTCAGTGACCGATTATAAGGCGAGGTTCTCGGAGCTATCCCACCATTCACTCATGATACTTTCCACAGAGACAGAGAGAGTGCGGTGATTTATTGCGGGGTTACACCCCACTATCCGACCTGGTATGGCTCGGGAGGTAAAGATGGGCACAGGTTACCAGCTAGTAATTGCGATTGCCTGCAGGATTGAGGGCTACCGTATGAGACGTAGAGAGCAGATGCAGCAGGACAAGAGGGCTAGATTCTCTGGAGAGTCAGAGGTGCCCCAGCTAGGGGTAGGGGTCAGTTTGGGAGGGGTCAGCCCAGCAGGCCCCCATACTCAGCACCACCACTCCCTCCCCGAGGTTCTCCTGCGAGGCTTTATTTCAATGCGATGACGGAGAGTTCTTACCGCCCACCATCCATTCAGGGTCCTACCGGCGGGTATTCTGGTTATCATAGTTCTTCCAGTGCTCACTCCAGCACCATACTAGAGAGTTCGTATCGCCCACCGGCCATCCAAGGGACTTCTAGTGGGTATTCAGGTCAGCAGGCTCAGACTTCAGGGCACCAGGCTATGGTGTCGAGAGGGTGTTACGAGTGTGGAGATCTAGGTCATATGAAGAGGACTTGTCCCAGACTTCGAGGTAAGGTGGTGCAGTAGGGTCAGCAGTCCACGGCTCTAGCACCAGCTACCCGGCCATCTAGAGGTAGAGGGCATACTGATAGAGGCCATCCTAGGGGTGGAGGCCAGACAGGGAGAGGTCAGCCAGCTACTACTCAGTCAGGTGAGGGCCAGACCGCCGGTGCTCCGGCTAGATTCTATGCTCTCCCAGCTAGGCCAGATGAATTGGCCTCAGATGCCATCATCACAAGTATTATTTCAGTCAGTGGTAGGGATGCATCGATATTATTTGATCCAGGGTCTACTTATTCATATGTATCATCTCTGTTTGCTCGTTTCCTGGTTGTTTCTCCTGAGCCTTTGGGTGTTCCTGTTCATATGTCCACTCCTGTGGGTGATTTTATGGTTGTGGATCGGATCTACTGGTCTTGTGTGGTTACTTTCTATATTTATAAGACTAGAGCGGATCATTTGTTACTCGATATGATTGATTTTGAGGTCATCCTGGGCATGGATTGGCTATCTACCTATCATGCCATCCTTGATTGTCATGCCAAGAGTATTTCACTAGCGATGCCAGGGTTGCCAAGATTGGAGTAGAAGGGTTCCAAAATTGATATGCCTAGCAGGGTTATTTCCTTCCTGAAGGCTCAGCGCATGGTTGAGAAAAGGTGTTTGGCTTATTTAGCTTATGTTTGTGACACCGCCACAGAGTCTCCGATGATTGATTCAGTTCCAATGGTCCAAGAGTTCACTGATGTTTTTCTTTCTGATCTTCCTGGCATGCCTCCGGATCGTGATATTGATTTCTGTATTGATTTGTCTCCAGGCACTCAGCCTATATCTATCCCACCATACCATATGGCTACAAAGGACCTGAATGAGCAGTTGGAGGAGTTGTTGGCAAAGAGGTTTGTTAGGCCCAATGTGTCGCCTTGGGGTGCACCGGTGCTATTTGTGAAGAAGAAGGGTGGGACTATGCGCATGTGCATTGATTACCGCCAGTTGAACAAAGTCACCATCAAGAACAAGTGTCCATTACCTCGTATTGATGATTTGTTTGACCAGCTGCAGGGTGCTAGGGTGTTCTCTAAGATTGACTTGAGGTCAGGATATCATCAGCTGAAGATTCGGTATTCAGATGTTCCGAAGACTGCATTCAGGATTAGATATGGCCACTATGAGTTCCTGTTGATGTCATTTGGCTTGACTAATGCTGTGGATTTGATGAACAGGGTGTTTAGGACTTATATTGATTCCTTTGTTATCGTCTCCATTGACAACATCTTGATATACTCATGTAGCCTGGGGGAGCATGAGCAGCCTTTGAGAGTAGTGCTTCAGACCTTGCGAGAGCAGAAGCTATATGCTAAGTTCTCCAAGTGCGAGTTTTGGCTAGAGTCAGTGGCATTCTTGGGGCATGTAGTTTCAGGAAAGGGTATTGAAGTGGATCCTAAGAAGATTGAGGCAGTTCAGAGTTGGCCAAGTCCTACTTTAGTGACCGAGATCAGGAGCTTCCTGGGGTTAATAGGTTACTACCGGCGATTTGTGCAGGGCTTTTCATCTATTGCATCACCTCTGACTTGATTGACCCAAAAGGGTGCTCCATTCCGTTGATCCGATGATTGTGAGGAGAGCTTCCTGAAGCTCAAAACAGCTTTGACTACGGCACCAGTTCTTGTATTGCCTTCCGATTCAGGGATGTATATGGTATATAGCGACGCTTCCCGCATTGGCTTGGGATGTGTATTGATGCAGGGGGACGAGTTATTGCATATGCTTCACGTCAGCTGAAGGTTCATGAGAATAATTACCCTGTGCACGATCTAGAGTTTGCAGCGATTGTTCACGCTCTTAAGATATGGAGGAATTATTTATATGGAGTATCATGTGAGGTTTATACAGACCATCGCAGCTTGCAGCATTTGTTCAAGCAGAGGGATCTTAATTTGAGGCAGCGCAGGTGGCTTGAGTTACTAAAGGATTATGACATTACCATTCTTTATCATCCAGGCAAGGCGAATGTGGTCGTGGATGCCTTGAGCAGGAAGGCGGAGAGTATGGGTAGCTTGGCATTCATTCCTGCTGAGATGAGACCATTAGCTTTGGACATTCAGTCTTTAGCTAGCAGACTTATGAGATTGGACATTTCGGAGCCCAACTGAGTTCTAGCATGTGTGGTTGTTCAGTCTTCGTTATTGGGGCATAATAAGTCATGACAAATTGATGATCCACATTTGGCGGTTCTTAGAGAGGCGGTACTCCAGGGAGGAGCCATGGAGATTTCTATTGGCGAGGATGGGGTGTTACGGCTCCAAGGTCATGTATGTGTTCCTAATATAGATGGCTTGAGATAGAGGATCCTAGAGGAGGCCTACAGTTTGAGGTACTTCATTCATCCGGGTGCCACGAAGATATATCGAGACTTGAGGCAGCATTACTGGTGGCGGAGGACGAAGAAGGACATTGTGGAGTATGTAGCTAGATATTTGAATTGCCAGCAGGTCAAGTATGAGCACCAGAGGCCAGGTAGCCTACTTCAGCAGATGCCCATTCCGGAATGGAAGTGGAAGCACATCACCATGGATTTCGTGGTTGGGTTGCCGCAGACCTTGTGGAAGGTTGATTTAGTGTGGGTTATTATGGATAGGTTGACCAAGTCTGCCCACTTCATTCCAGTGGCGACTACTTATACAACGGAGAGATATGCTTAGATTTAGATTTGTGAGATAGTTAGGTTGCACGGTGTGCCAGTTTCCATCATATTAGACAGAGGCCCTCAGTTCACTTCCCATTTCTAGAGAGTTGTTCAGAGTGAATTGGGGACCTGCATAGAGCTTAGCATGACATTCCATCCTCAGACCGACGGGCAATCAGAGCGGACAATTTAGATTTTAGAGGAATGCTTAGAGCATGTGTGATTGACTTTGGAGGGCAGTGGGATCAGTTCTTGCCCTTAGCGGAGTTTGCATATAATAACAGCTATCATTCCAGCATAGAGATGGCCCCGTATGAGGCATTGTATGGTCGGCGTTGTTGTTCTCCTATCGGGTGGTTTGAGCCTGGTGAGGCTAAGTTACTTGGTACAGATTTGGTACATGATGCCTTAGATAAGGTAAAGTTGATTTAGGAGAGGCTTCACACAGCCCAGTCCAGATAGAATAGTTACGCGGATCAGAAGGCGCGCGATGTATCATTCATGATTGGCGAGAAGGTTCTCTTGAAGTCTCTCCATTGAAGGGCATTATGAGGTTCGGGAAGAAGGGCAAGCTGAGCCCAAGGTTTATTGGTCCCTTTGAGGTGTTGAGGCAAATTGGAGAGGTTGCCTACGAGCTTTCTTTACCTCCCAGTTTATCAGGAGTCCATCCGGTTTTCCATGTATCGATGCTTCGAAAGTATTATGCCGACCTATCACATGTGTTGGACTTCAGCACCATTCAGCTAGATGGGAGCTTGGGCTACGAGGAGGAGCCAGTTGCCATTATTGATAGACAGGATCGCCGTTGAGGTCCAAGAGGATTTTTGCGGTAAGGGTCCAGTGGAGGGGCCAACCAGTTGAGGAGGCGACCTGGGAGTCCGAGAAAGATATGCAGAGCAGATATCCCCACTTATTCAGCAGTCCAGATACGTTCGAGGATGAACATTTGTTTAAGAAGTGGAGAATGTAACGACCCGACTAGTCGTTTTGCATTTTAGAACCCCGTTCCCTTAAATAAAACTTCACGCACTTGCTTGAATTAATTTATGACTTGCGGAGATGGGTGGTTCGGAAGTTAGAAGAGTTTTTAGCAAGAATATGTCTGTTTGCTTCTTTAAGTTTTTCTAAAAGGGCCAAGTTTGATGATCTCGTAGGGTCCATGGGAAAATATGGTCCCCAGCCCGAGTAATGAATTTTTCTGTGAAATTGTTAACTTGCAGTTTTAAAGAATTAAATAAACTAAGTAATCATTGATTTACTAGGTATCGGGCTCAGATTTTAGTTCCGAAGCTTGGTACAAGTCTGGAATATCAGTTAAGACTTACCCGTAAAATTTGGTGTCAATCCGGGTAGTTTAAGGGTTTTTTGACCCGTTAAAAGAAAATTAAGAACTTGAAGTTCAATGATTTAAAACATTGGGTTTTGGGGTTTGATTCCTCAATTTAGCATTGTTTTGAGTGTTTTGAGGGTTCGAGTAGGTCGCCTCGCGATTTCAGACTTGTCGGTATGTTCGGGCGGGGCTCGGGAGCCCCGAGCGTCACATGGTCGAGGTTCGAGTGAAGTTGGAAACTTAGAAGAGGACTGAAATTGCTGCTTCTGTCATAACCGCATCTGTGGTTCTTGGACCACAGATGCGGTTGACTGATCGCATAAGCGAAAAGGGGTCAGGCTCTGGAAACCGTAGAAGCGGCCCAGGGACCGCAGAAGCATTTTTGCTCCTGCGACCCCTAGACCGCAGAAGCGGTCCAGCCCAATCTTCCCAGTTCCGCAGAAGCGGATTTGGGGGCTTCCAAAGAGAGGGTTTCGTCATAGCTTCACAAGGTAAGTGATCTCCACCCACCTTAGTCTAAATACATGTTTATTAACTAGATTTAATGCTAAAAAACTAAGTAAAAATCAAGGGTTAGAGCTAGACATAAGGTTTTAATAAAACTAAGATTTATCCACATAATTTACTATGTAATGGACTAGAAGTTATATATTAGTGATCCTTAGGTGATAGAGAATAACTTCCTACGAAAAACCTCAAAATTCGGGCACGTGGGCCCGGGTCGAAATTTAGGAAACTTGTGGGAAAGGTTGGGAAATCACTTAAATAGTTAGAATTCAACCTTATAAGCCTTTATTTACTAGTTCTTACTTCGTTTGATTAGTTTGGGATTGTTCGGATTCGAATTAAAGACTTGGGCCCGTTCTTGGAAATTGGAAGTGCACTTTGGAGCGAGGTGAGTCTCCTTTCTAAACTTGTAAGAGGGAAATGTCCCCATAGGTATAATAAATAACTAAATTGATTTATATGTGGGGGCTACATACGTACCAGGTGACGAGAGTCCATGCATAGCGACTATATGACAGTCCAGGTAGTTTAGGACCCTAAAGGATGTTATAAGCGGAATATCTGTAATCTTGTTGGTTGTTGAATTGCTTAGATCCTATCGAGTTGGAACCTAGAATTCTAAAAGGATTCAATTTCATTGTCTTCTTGAATTATTAAAAGAGAATTTACTTATACTTGGAAGAACATGTATTTTTATATGTATCTGCGTTGCATGCATGATTCACCAGCAGGGGGATAGTTTATTTACATTTTTACCGCATCGCACGTATGATTCGCGAGCGGGTTAATAGATGCATCTATGGTTCAAGTCGTTCGACCCTCATCAGTGCACATTTACTTTTCTGTTGGATCGGGCCGTACGTTCCTCGATGGTTAATTGTGTATGAGTTATCTAGCTTCTACTTGTGGCTAAAATTTCAGATTTTATTTAAACATTTAAATATGAACAAATCCACTCTATGGAAGGTTAAAGGAAGAATTTTTATTTCATACTTGGAAATTTATTGACTTGAGTTATACCTGCTTATTGAAATGATTCTCATTATTTCTTGACCTTAGTAAGTATCGAGTCGACCTCTCGTCTCTACTTCTTTGAGATTAGGTGGGATACTTACTGGGTACATGTTGTTTATGTACTCATACTACACTTCTGTACTTAAATGTACAGGATTTGAGGCAGGTGGATCTGGACATTACTCTGGTGCGCATCAATGAGCATCCTCGGGACTTCTACAGTGAGTTGCTTCTCTTTCATCTCGATTCACAGCCGAAGAAGTCTTTCTCTGTATTTTGTTTCTGTCTATCCTGATTCAGACAATAGGATAGTATATTATTCTTTTTTGCATATTCTAGTAGTTACCCGTAGCTTGTGACACCAAGTTCTGGCACACACGTTAGTAGACATTTATTTTTGGGTTGTATAATCATTTTAATACATTATTTACCACTCTTGGCCTTCATTTTAACTTTGAAAATATGTTATACTTAGTTTTTGGTAAAAGGAAAATGCGAACTTAAATATACTTCCGCGTTGGCTGGCCTGACAAATGGTGTCGGGCGCCATCATGACCTATTATGGAAAATGGATCATGACAACATGGTATCAGAGCACTAGGTTCATGTAGGTCTCACAAGTTATGGGCAAACCTAATAGAGTCTTGTAGATCAGTACGGAGACGTCTGTATTTATCTTCGAGAGGCTATAGGGTGTTAGGAAAGACTACTCTTTATTCATTTTCCATCGTGCAGTGGTCAGTGTACTAAATTTCCTCTTCTATTCTCTCACAGATAGTGAGGACTCGTACCGCCGACGTTCCGCACCCGGGAGGAGCTGCTCCGCCCGTTGCTAGAGGCCGAGGTAGAGGCCGGGTGGGCACCAGACAATGGTAGGGTACGAGGGTGTCCCAGAGCTATTCCAGTTGCACCACCAACAGATCCTGCGAGGGATCTGGTCATTGAGGAGCAGGATGAGGTGCCCGTAGCTGAGCCTACCCCGATTGATTTCATGACAGCACTGGGATTTTAGGAGGTCATGAGCCGCATGCTTCGGACTCAAGCTGGTTTATTTCCCAACAAGAGCTTGATTTAACATCGCGGCACGAGTGAATCACTTTTTTGCCTCCACCTCGAGCTTATGAATTGAACCCCCAATTTGGCATCAAGTTTTCGGCTATGCCCAGGGGTGGAGGGACAAATCTAATTGGCCCAAGCAACTATTGTACTATTCTACACCTCCTGACTTTTAGATGAGGTATGTAGTCCTGTCTTTCTGGCAAGAAAAATTCTAGAATGTAGGCACCTTGTTCCTCATTCCTTGACTTCTCAATTGGCTCGAATGACTTTATTTCCATATCGTCATCCAAGCACAATGTAGAAAAATGTTTGGAGTGAGGACCAATGTGCTTACACACATGAACTTCAGGACTTTGAGCATTCTCAACATCAATGATACTAGAGTCAACAAAATTTGTATCCTCAATGTCCTTGGCTGACTCTAGTCTCACTTCTTCAACATTGACATCCTCAAATTGTAGTTGGCTAGGTTGTTGATGTTCTACTCTAACCTCTCTAATTAACACCTTAAATTCATGCTCTTATTGGCTATTATCATCAATAATGGCTTGTTGAGCATTAAAAGCGCCAACCACTTGATTCAATTGAGCCTCCAATATGCGAATAGTTGACTCTTGCCTTTCTATATGCAATTGTTTCTCATTATTTTGTTCCAGAAGGCACTTTAACATATCCTTGATCTCCTTCAGGTCCGCATCCTTAGGTTCTTTATTCCTATTCACTTCACAAGAAAAGGTAGAACCATCATAGTAAAGGGTTGGGGGAAGATAAGAAATATAAGTACAACCATGAAAGTCAAAATTTTTACCACCACACACATCACACCCATTCCACAAATAAGATTGAGTTGGTGCACATAACTCGCGCTCGAGAATATTTTGCTGATTTTGATACGGGTGGTTTCCTTCACAATATGTATGAGGATCAATAGTAGAATGGTCTACACCTAAATTTCCATAATTCCAAGATGTCATGTTTCTCAAATTATTAGTTATAATAAAAAAAATACAAAAAAAAAATTCAAACTCGAAACCTAGCAATATATACAGTTACAACTACACCGTTGGTTCCCCGGCAACGGTGCCAAAATTTGATCACGCCCAACTCTAGTCCTAAAAAAGATAAGCGATCGCTGCAAATATAATCCAGTCTAAAGGTCCGAAGTCGAATCCCACAGAGAAGGTTTCGCTATAATTGTTCAATATCGCAAAGAAGAAAAGTTTGAATAATTTCTAAATTATAATATTAAGATTTTTATATCTAACAAATACTAGAAAACGGTAAAATTATCAACTAACGGGACAAAGGTTTGGAGACTAAATTAAGTAGGTCTAGAGTTATGATTTCCCCAATTGTCGAAATCCTTCTAGCAATGTTCCCTACAATTTTTCCAATGTAATCTCTACTGATCATGAGCACTTTAGGTGTCGTAATTCTCTCTCGAGTAACTACAATAATTTACTAGGTATATTCTCTCGAACGACGCTAGTTGGATTTATCTAACCGCTCATTATAACCACACCAGGGCTTTGTTATTTCTAAACCTACCTTTAAACCCGCTGTATTGATTTCTCACATATGTTAGGTGTGACGTTGTTCAACAACCACCTAAATATGTATTCTTTCTCAAGCAACACATAATAAATAGGTACAATCAATCGATGGCCATTCAATCAACAACAACAAACACGTAGTTGAACAAGTAGAGAAATCCAATGGCTCAATTATATAAAAACATAACAAGAATTTATCCTACAGAAGGTTCTATCAAAACCCAAGTAAACGAATTAGCTATTCATAATAGTATGTAAAACTACAATACTAAAAGTCATAACCAACAATGAAAAAATAAGAGATAAAGGAAAAAACTTGTAGAAGAATTCTCCGCCTTGCTCCTATTGTGTCTCTACCTCCTTAGGTCGAATCCCTGTCAAAAATTGGTCTCCTCCACCTCCTTAGGTCTAAATTATGTCAAAAGTGTGTCCAACCTCAAAAATACCGTTTTTCCATGTATATATACCAAGTAGGGTCGGGCCCAAATAATTATACCTTCTCCTACACAAAAAAGGACAATATTTAACGTCTGGACTGCCGTGGCCGCGGTCAAACTGTGGTACGAATGCGGTACATGGCGGGTATACTGCCTCAGCCCGCCTCAGGTTCGTGGTCATGGATTCAACCGCGTTTTTCACCCTGTTCCATTTGGAATTTGAAAAATGTAAAACATGAAATTCGTATCCCTTTGAATTAGCTTTCCAACCATATATTGCGGAGCCAAAATGGAGTTCTGAGAAAAAGGTTATGTGCATTTTACTAGACAGTGCGCAATATGCCTACTCGATTCTTTGTTTTGTTGCTCTATCATCTGTTGATTGCCGAATACGATTCCGTATTAATTCCTTGGCTTTTACTCAGACTTCAAAGCTCGAAATCACTTGAATTCATTCCATAACATCTACACAGCTCAGAATTACTCCTACAAGGCATAAAACACACAATTAGTGTAAAACACTAGCGATTAAAGCGCAAACTCAACTAAAGTGCAGTAAATTAGAGTATAATAATCGACTAAAATAGGAAATTATCTCCTATCATCATCCCGTAGGGGAGGAGCCAGATCCTGCTTCTTCTGTTTGAATGCGGAGGGGATTACAGAGTTGAAGGCCAAGTAGGGAATTCCTCGCCACGTCGAGATATTGCCGGCGGTGGGGGACGACATAGTACACTTTGACCACCCAGGGTATTGCGTGTTCTACAGCTACCCCTTTATCATGGGGTATACACTCCATCTTCCTCTCTTGGTGGTATATTTTTTCCGCATTTACGATCTATGCCCGGCTCAACTCTCGTCGTACCTGTGTAGATTGTTCCTTATGTTGTTCAAGTTTGCAGAGATTGCTGGTCAGGAGACCACTTTGGGACACATGCTCAATATTTTCTCTCCCCATCTCATCCGTGTCACAATGATTCACATGCGCCACCGAGGAGCGAAGAGCTTGGTGGTGAAAATGGATGACAGAGACAACCATCATTTCTACAAGAATTACTTTTATGTGCGGACCGAGCACCTTGTGGCAGATCCTACGGGATTCCCCGAGAAATGGAATGTTGCACGTACGTTTTTAAATCTCTGGTCGGAGTATGGGTCGACCACTTCTTTCTAGTGAGCACTTATAGTTATTTTTGTACTTACAGTCTCGAAGCTACCCCCTACGCCCGTTGATAATATCCGTGAGTGGTAATCTCATCCTTCCTTGTATGGCGAGAGTCCGCACCTAGTCATTCTTCTATGAGAGATATGGATACAAGCCCCTTACTGGTGAGTAACGTCGGTTTTTTTTCCCATTATCCTTTTCTTTTTCTTTGACTTTTCAGTTTATATGATATTTGTTCATGCCAGGGAGAGTGTGGAGGGTAATGGATCCTCCACTTGCATTTTGCCAGCTTGCATCATCCGCCTGCCTGTCTCAGGGTCCGCTACCGGCCTTCGTCAAGGGCCACTTCTGTTGAGTCTACCAGCCACAGACACGCGCATGGAGGTCGACCGTCGATTAGAGATTTCGAATCGTACCGCCTACTCAGTAGGAGAATCTTCCCATACTGAGGACGGGGAATGGCTACCAAAGAGGCGGTAAGTAGAATCTGAAGCGGTTCCATCGGTCGTGATATGTTCGAAAGGTGATTTCTCTTCGACGCGGTTTGAGGCGGGAATCGATGCTACTCCTTCTGCAGTCATTGAGCTAGTCGTTTTTCCTACCCTTTTATGGGAGATTCTAGCCATTGCGTTTGATCAACATCCTGCTACGATGGAGGCTCAAAATCTTGAGGTTGTTGTTGTTTTGGACGGACACCTTCATCTTTCGTGACGGGTCATGCTTCCTCCTCGGCCATAGAAAGGGTAAAGGGTGTTGTGGTCGATGACTACAAGTCTGAGTCTGATCTTGATCCTGATGATGTCAGGATGTTTGAGGAGGGTTTTACTCATACGGTAGTACATGTGGGAGGTCCTTCTCGTATACTTGAAATCTCATTGGATATTAACCTCCTGGCGGATATAAAGAACTCGATGCCATAATTTGACCTTCTGTGTTCTGCTGCCGAGAGTCAGGCTCTCCGGGATATCCGTGACATTGATTTGATGCACGAAGTGGCTGCTATGGGCTTGAGGGTATGTTTTACTTTTTTTTTCATGTTCCTTTTGTTTTTCTTAGCGATATGGCCTTAGCATGTCTTTTTATTTTTCAGACGTACATGGTGGAGATTGAAAGCGCTTGTAGGGCCGACACTCGGGCCAAGATTTTCCTGACGATGCTGGAGAAATATCGGCGCTATCGCAATAGGTGCCATGAGATGCACGAGCGACTGAAGGCGAACCCCCGTGATCGATCCCTCGGCGAGGAACTAGAGAAGAGGGAGCATCAATTGATGGAGGTTATTCGCAGAAGTAGCGTACTCGAAGAGAAACTTCGTGCAAAGGACGAAGATCTTGAGTTGGGCAAAAGGGTTGCTACAGAGTGCGAATATCTTCAGGAGAATGAGGTCGATGCAATCTGAGATGAATTAGAATCTTATCAGGGTGGAGACAATGAGAGTAGAGTGGATGGGAAAGCTGACCGAGTTGGAGAGGAAGGTCGCCGGGATAGAGAATATCGAGGGAGCCTGGTCATCGGCTTTGGCGAGGGCGACGACATTAGAGAACACTATCTGCGTCCTGCAATCCGAGCAGAAATCAGAGAGGGTGTAGGACATATTAAGGGAATCGAGTCTCAAGGAGCGTATTGGTGAGATCAACTGGGAAGCGTCGACCTTGGGTGATCGAGTAGCTACTCTCGAGGCTGAGAAGGAGCAATTATTGGCTCAAGTCGAGTCTTTCTATGCTATCGTTCCCCATCATTTGCATGAGCTTTGGGTTCATGCCGAAGCCCAACGGTACATGTGCAAGAGTTTTTGGGAGGCGGGAAATATTCCCGAGGCCGCATATGAAGGAGCTAGGGTGAAGGCACGAGAGGCTTGTGTTAACTACGGATATGACCATGCAATACCAAAGAGTGACGAGGGTTCTGATGATGAAGGAGGACTTCCTGGAGACGATGGAGAAGAGGATGGTGGTGATGGCGTTGAGTGAAAGAGTTGGTATCTTTGTTTTTTTTTTTGGACTCTGTTGGTTTGAGTCGTACGTAATCTACAACTGTTTGGAAAATATCTTTGTATAAAAAGGAATTTTTTATTGCTTTATGTCTCTTATTCAATATATAATTTTTGTTTTTCATAACTTTGGTGTCGAGAAGTGGATTCTCGATTCTCTAGTAGTTTAATACCATATAGATTGAGCCTGATGTCGATGAATACTTCAACTATAGGGACGGTACCCCCGAACACGTATTGAAGTACTATCCCGTCGCAATTCGAGTGGCATTGAACTCTTTCCTCTAGTAATAACCTTAGCCGTAGGGACGTTACTTTTCAAGCTTATGTCGAAATCTTCTGTCGCATGCCTCGATCTTTTTTGCCGATGGCTCTTAGCCTTAAGGGAATCGTTTCTAACTTTCATTGAAATGTTAACCTGTCATGAGTCCTAGTCCTTTCTGGCAGTGGCTTTTAGCCTTATGGGTATTATTTCAAATTTTCATCGAAATGTTAACCTGTCATCAGTCCCAATCCTCTCTGGTGGTGGCTTTTAGCCATATGGATATTATTTCGAACTTTCATCGAAATGTTAACCCATCATTTTTTGATCGAGGTCGAACTCTTCTCTTTGGCGATGACCCTTGGCCTTAAGGGTGTTATTTCAAGCTTTCATCAAAATATTAACCCGTCGTTGTTCAATCGAGGTCGAACTCTTCTTTTTTGGCGATGGACCTTGGCCTTGAGGGTGTTATTTTGAGCTTTCATAAAACTATTAACCTGTCGTTGTTTGATCAAGGTCAAACTCTTCTTTTTGGCGGTGGCCCTTGGCCTTAAGAGTGTTATTTCGAGCTTTTGTCAAAATAATTGACCCTTCGTAATTCGATCGAGGTCAAACTCTTCCCTTTGGTGATGTCCCTTGGCCTTAAGGGTGTTATTGCAATCTTTCATCAAAATATTGACCCGTCGTTGTTCGATCAAGGTCGAACTCCTCCCTTTGGCAATGGCCCTTGCCTTAAGGTTGTTATTTCGAGCTTTCATCTAAATATTGACCCGTCGTTGTTCGATCGAGGTCGAACTCTTCCCTTTGGCGATGGCCCTTGGCCTTAAGAGTGTTATTTCGAGCTTTCATCGAAATATTAACTCGTCGTTGTTCGATCGAGGTCGACCTCTTCTCTTTAACGATGGCCCTTGGCCTTAAGGGTGTTATTTCGAGCTTTCATCAAAATGTTAACCCATCGTTGATCGATCGAGGTTGAACTCTTCTCTTTGGCGATGGCCCTTGGACTTAAGGGTGTTATTTTGAGCTTTAGTTGAAATGTTAACCCGTCGTTGTTCGATCGAGGTCGAACTCTTCTCTTTTTAAATGGCCCTTGGCCTTAAGGGTTTTATTTCAAGCTTTCATTGAAATGTTAACCCGTAATTAGTCCCAGTCTTCTATGATCTGGAAGGTGCGATGACGGAGAGTATTGAACGCTGTTATTTTGCCAACGTATTCCTTATGTACATATTAGAATTTCCTTGTCCATCCCCTTCGACTTGGTGATGTCTCCCTTCTTGCTCTATTCAAAATTTCCTCGGGGGGATCCTGATTGGGATGCACCTGGTGGGGAGGAGCATCACTCGGTGGATGTCGCTACGTAAGAGCCGAGGCATATGAAACTAGCAAATTTTAGGTTATTTTGTGTTAATCTTTCTACTCTTTAACCGAAGTGCTTCTTTAATCGCTCGCCCGTGCGACGCTTACGTCCCTGTTCAAGCAAGCAACATAAGGTGATCCAAGATGAACTCTTCCTTACCTTGATCCGATGAACCAACGGCCGAGGACAACCTTATGAAACATTTTGCTTTGCCTGACCTTTAGTTGGTTGATAACATGATGGTTTGTCGAATTGGCGGCCGTATTCGGCCTTCCCCCCTTTTTTGCATGCCTTGGCTTTGCGTGGGTTAGGTCTGCGGATCATTTGATGCGCGAGTTATTTTATAATACATTCCCATTCCTTTATAGGATTTGCGTGCTGAGCGTTGTCCTTTCTTGTAAGCTTTGTGCGGAGATTTGATTGTGACTTTTGTTTTTATGTCGTATTGTGCTCTGGATTAGCATGTGAGGTTCACTCACCATTCTTTTTTGGTGTGTGACTATGTTTCCGAGTCTCGATCTGAAGGAGACTATGAACTTTGACTAAGAAATCCCCACAGACGATGCCAAATTGTTTGACCAAAAGATATTAAAAACTTTTTTATTAAATGAATAAATGAATATGAAGAGGTATATCTTAGTCAAGCATAATAAATTCCAGATCTATCAATAAAGCAGACAAAATGGAATAAGGTAAAGTAGGGGCAATCAGTCTTATTGAAATTGCTTCTTTCCACCAATCGATAGAGAGTATTATTTACATCATATTTGAGGGATCAGTTCTTTTACCCAAAAAGATCTTAAAACCATTTTTTCTATTCAGAAGATTTTTGAGGGAAGGAGAATAGAAGAAGCCCGCCCACCCCCCCCTCCCGTGGGGAAGGTTCTCTCCCTCTATATATAGCCATAGAGTCTGTTGTATTCTTGGATGGATGCATTTCGGTACCACGATCATTACGTCATCAATCTTTGAGAGTGATTATTAATCGTAACAAATACCAGGGGTACATGGTTTGGTGAGAATCATGGCGTCTTTTACTGTACCTCCACTTGGGCGAAATCCCAATTGGGTCGACCACCGTGGTCAGATTTTGACCAATACAATATCATCGATCCCAATGTTGTTTGAGGTTGAGGCATAATTATTATTGTCGTAAGTGGAGAGATAGAGATTACTTGGAAATTGAAGAATGTGATGTTGGGTGGATGGTTGGTTATACAAGGATGGATAAAGCCTTCTCTTTTTTTATGACGATATAGCCAATGGAGATATGCTTGTATGTTCTTTTTTTCCTCAGTTGGTGATTCTATATATGCTTCAAAACTTATTACACGCCTGCTTAGATTGAAATATGTTAGGTAAAACTTCTAGGAGATAATTTTAATTGGAAATGCAGGATTGAACACATGACCGATTCAAATACGTGACACTCCAAAAGTATAATAGAGCTCATGTGAAATTTTAAAATGGAGCTTATATGCAAGTAATTTCTCATTTGTTACTTTGCATTTGGCACAAGCTCTGCCTGCAATTACATAGTACATCCTATTAAGATAAAAATAAAAAATAGCCACCGTTTCAAAAGTAATTAAAATTTAGTCACTTTTCACGTAAATATAAAATTTAAACAAAAACACTCTAAAAATCCGGAAATATTCCAGCATAATATGCTGGAGTTCGAATTTTTTACATATGAGCTTCCAACATAATATGCTGGAATTTTATAATGTGATGGAGTTCCATCATAATATGCTCGAAGTTTATATGCAGGAGCTCTATAATCTCACATTATGCTGGAACTTTTCGTATGTTGTAGTTCCAACATAATATGCTGGAAGTTTATACGCATGAGCTCCATAATCTCGCATCTTATGCTGGAAATTTTTACATCTTATTGGCATCATCGTTCTTCTTTGTTTCATTAATATTTGTCTCTATAGTATAATATACTGTTGGAAAATTTAGATGATTGTGGAGAATAAAAGGTTTATCTTAAGGCGTGTCAAGGAAACTATCCTTAAGGATATATTGCCCACACAATCATAAATAAAATTGGGTATATCCCCCAGGATTCAATAGGTTCTTCCATTTATTAAACTGGGAACAGAACAAGCAGAAAACTCAAGAAAGTAGCCCAACATATAGGAGGAAAAGATGATTCAGAAAGTTGTATTAGAAAAGTGTGTCTTTAGCTCTTCAAAGTACATGTTTGTTGTCACAACCCAAAACCCAACCTGTTGTGATGGCACCTATCATGGAACTAGGCCAGCCTCAAACCAACACAACCCAATACCATAATGTAGATATTAAAAAATCATTTGCGGAAGACTTTCATCATTTTTAAAACAAATTGTTTAAAACATAAGAGAAAGATTCATATTACAATACATTCATCCCAAAACCACGGTGTCACTGAGATCATGAGCGTCCAATGTAAATACATAATCTATCAAACTGTCTAAGAGCCAACAGAAGAGTACAACTAGAAAGGAGAAGGGGAGCCAAGCCCAGCGAACGCCGTGCAAGTACTTGAATAATCTTCCAAGTCAGAAGCCTCGATCAAACATCCGCCATTGGATCCGAAGTGCCTGAATTTGTAAATGAGGTACATGGGGTAACGTGAGTACACCAACTCAATAAGTTACAAGTCCAAACTATGGATTGGGAGGTATTGATGAACTCAACCTCTTCATAGGATAAATAGGAATATCGTACAGAAATGTAGGCATGCTTTCAGTTAATTAAACAGCTCATAACAGGGAACTAGAGCAAGTATGGACATGATAAAGGAGTATAAGCTCTGCTACATCTACATGCCAATGCACATACTGAATGAAATGCCTATGTCTAGTACCTCATGTACCCAATAACTCGATGCTCGTTCACTCAGTACTGTACATGGCTCGCACGGCCTAGGGAAGATCTATCTCGTATATATATACGTCTCTAACAACAGTCACTCAGTACTAAGGAAGGCCAATCCAGCCTACGGAGAAGTTCCATCTCCTGGTAATAATAATGACAACTCACAACCACTCGGTACCGTATATGGCTCATAAGACCCAGGGAAGGTCCATCCCCGAATACATATATATATATATATATATATATATATATATATATATATACACACACACACACACACACACATCACAAACTATCAGTCTCCGGTACCGAGGAATAGGCCAATCCAGCCTCACGGAGAAGATCCATCTCCATACCAATACTTCTTACAAGATCCATGTCCAGGGAAGATCCATCCCTCAATATCATCAACTATTGTGCTCACTAGGGGTGTAAAGACTCCAGAGGGGCTTCTCTAAGCCCAATTGCTATATCAATGCCAACGAGGGCATGATCAATATCATTGTTACGGCGTGCAGCCCGATCCCATACTGTTAATCAATATTCGGCTCTCGACCTCACTCGGTCAATACTCTCCAGTCTCACACACATGGGCTAAGATGTCATGATACAATCCCAAACAATGATATGATATGTCAAATAGCAATAATCAAGACTGAGCCATGATATAATATGCATGAACAAGACTGAGTATAGAATATACATGAAACTAATGACATGACAGCAAGAAACGACCTCTCGAGTCTCAACAATATCGGCGTGAAGCCTTAACATGATATTTAGCATGATTTACAACTTATCAACTAAATCACATGATTACAACACAATATCAACATAAAAGAGCAGCTACGCGGTGCCATGGAATGATCCAGGCCGCACTTCTCACGCCGCACGCCCACACACCCGTCACTTGGCATTGAGTCACCTAAATTGTAACCATAGAACACATAGTTCGGGGTTTTGAACACTCAGAACCAAGTTTGGAAGCGTCACTTACCTCAAGCCAAGCCAAATCCTAGCCAGCGATGCCTTTTCCTCTCGATTCGGCCTCCAAAAGTCCTGATTCTAACCAAGATTAGTATATAACCATCAAAATCCTAATTCTAACCAAGATCATCATAATCGGACCTCAAATGGCCCCTCAATTCCCCAATTTAACTCTCCAATTTCAAGCCCTAATTTCCCAACTCTTTATCTAATTTTCCCCACTAATTTTTATGATTAAACAATGAAATAATCACCATGAACACAAGATACAGGGCCCAAGTAGCTTATCTCTTTATCAACACTTGACTCCCTCTTGAAATCACAGCTTGGAACTCCAAAATTGCACAAAAATGATGAACAAATGACTGAAAATCGTGAAGGAGCCTTTGTATATATTTTGCCCAGCATTTCCGCATCTGCGTTCCCTATTACGCATCTGTAGAGCCGCATGTGTGCCAAAATGACCGCACCTACGGTTTTAACTTAAGCCACCAGCTCCCGCACGTGCGATCATTTACTCGCACCTGCGTCATCGCAGGTGCATTCAAAGTTCCGCTTTTGTGATTCCTACCTTTCCCACTCTTGGCCATATCTGCGACTTCACTTTCGCTTCTGCGGGCTTGCACCTGCGGTCCCCAAGCTGCAGGTGCGGTTATGACAGAAAATTCAGCAGCTTTGGCTGCAAATTCACAACCCCAAACTTCCCGTCAACCATATGAAATCACCTCGAAGCCCCGGCGACCTCAACCAAAAGCACGAACAAGTCATATACCACTAAACAAACTTACACCAATCTCGAAAACACCTCAAACAACATCGAATCAACCAAATAGCATCGGATTCAAGCCTAATAACTCCAAAAACTTTCGAATTCCGTTTTTGATAAAAAAGATAACCAAACCTCGTCCTATTGACCTAAAATTTTGCACACACATCACATTTGACACAACGAACCTACTGTAACTTCCGTAATTCCATTCCGACCCCTATATCAAAATCTCACATATCAATTGGAAAACGCCAAAATTTTAATTTCGCCAAATTCAAGCCTAAATCTACCACAGACCTCCAAATTACATTTTGGTCACGCTCCTAAGTCCCAAATCACCTAACGGAGCTAGCCAAATCATAAAAACCCAAATCTGAGATCAAATACTAAAAAGTCAAGACTGAGCCAAACTTTTCAAATATAAGGCTTCAAGTTGAGAATCATCCTTCCATATATATTTCGATTAACCTGAAAACCAAAATCGATGATTTACATAAGTTGCAATACATAACATGGGTCTATTCATGCCCGAGAACTGGCGAGTGACGTGCAAAAGCTCAAAATGACTGATCGGGTCGTTACATCCTCCCCCACTTAAACATACATTCGTCCTCAAATGTGCCCATAGTTGTTCCAAAAGCCAACAAGTCATTGTATAACCTTACCATGCAAATACTCGGGGGTGATCCTACGTCACCCTATCTCGCATAGGTGTGATAACACAATGTAACTAAAATTTCACAATCCAACCTAGCCCATAAACCTTAGAACCACATTTCCACTTCTAAAATTATTTACAAGATTAGAATTTTACATTTATACTCTGAATAAGCCCGAACAAGCTGTAATAACCCATACCTGCAACCTCATGTGCAATTTCATGACATACCATATAACTCAAACACTTGTAGCGATAACTTCTAATCACAGCAGTTGCTTAAAATATCTGAATTTTGATAATAAGCCTTTTATCAAATAAAGCCTCATTCTAACAATTTCGTATGCTGCCAATGATAAATGAAACACATAGGAAGTCATAACCACTCCTCAGATCAACCATTCGTGAAGCCACTTCTCTTTTGGCAAGGACCATGGCAATTTCTAAGCCAAACATTAATATTATCCTTCCAACATGCTGCAATCGAATCCGTTTGTATCCATTATAGACCCCAACAATCTCATCTAATCCAAAATAACTAATCTGGTGACATGACACATCAATACAAACTAAAGCCACAACTCGTGCAATCCGCGCACCCATAAGTGTAACGACCCGTTCATTTATTTAAAAAATTTATACCCCAATCCCCTATTAACTACTTTTCCCATATTTATTTCTGCTATTTTGATTGGTCGGGATGTTCGATTTTGAGTTTCGGAGAGTTTTGGGAGACTTAATCCTTAAATGAGAGCTTAAGTGTCGGAAATTTAACCGTAGAAGGAACAGTGTAAAGGCAAACTTGGAATGGAAATGCTATGGTTCTGTTATCTCCGTTGGGTGATTTTGGGCTTAGGGGCGTAATCGGATTGTGTTTTGGAGGTCCGTAGCTAATTTAGGCTTGAAATGTCGAAAGGTCGAATTTTGAAGTTTCCGGTTCGATAGTGAGATTTTGATCCGAGAGTCGGAATGGAATTCTAGAAGTTGTAGTAGCTCTGTAGTGTTGAATGTGACGTGTCTTCAAAATTTTAGGTCATTCAGATAAGGTTTGATAGACTTTTTGATCGAAAGCATATTTTTAGAGTTTTGGAGTTCTTAGGTTTGAATCCGTGGTTGATTAGTCATTTGGATGTTGTTTTAGGTATTTTAAGGATTGATATAAGTTTGGACAGTGGTATTAGACTTGTTGGTTCTTTTGGTTGAGGTTCCGGGGGCCTCGGGATGATTTCAGATGTTGACAGAAGGATTGGAAATGGTTTGAAGCAGCTGAAGCTGCTAATATCTGTCATAACCGCACCTGTAGTTTGGCACCTGCAGGTGCGGATCCATAGAAGTGGTGGAGAAAATGCAGAAGTGGCGAATCAATCACAGAAGAAGAATTGGGGAGGATCAGCAGGGTCCGCATATGCGGGAGACTTATCGCAGAATCGGTACCGCATCTACGAATGGGTAATCGCAGGTGCGAAAGCTGGTCTTTAAGTGAAAGGTCACAGGTGCGACCATGTCCTCGCAAAAGAGAGACCGTAGATGTGGTCCCAGGGCCGTAGAAGCAGATTAACTAGGCAGAAACATATAAATAATTACCTTCACGAAATTTAGCTATTTTTCACCTCTTTTCAAACGGGAAGAAGCATGGGGAGCATTTTTCAAGTGGGATTTTCGTAGGAGTTCATTGGGGTAAGGTCTTTGGTCCCTAAATACTTTATTGGAGTGATTTTTATCATTATAAGCATGAAAAATTAAGGAAAATCAGTGGTAATTTGGGGGTTAGGGCTTGACTAATTAGAGGCCATTGAGTGATGATTTGAGGGACCAATTGAAGTCCGATTTTGGTACTTTTGGTATGACTGAACTCGTGAGAGTGTAAGGATTCTAGATGTAAATTTTACCTAATTCTGATACATGGGCCCGAGGGGCATTTTGGTTATTTTATCTAATTTTGCATAATAGCTTAGGATTTAATTGTAGAATCATTTACTTAAAGTGTTATTTATGTTATGCAATTGGATTGAATAGATTTGGGCCATTTAGAGTCGAGTACTCGTGGCAAGAACGTGGTTTCTGGTTGATTTTGAGCTGGTTCAAGGTAAGTGGCTTGCCTAACTTTGTGTGGGGGACCTTTCCCTTAGGATTTGGTATTATTGTTAATTGAAATGCCTTGTACGTGAGGTGACGAGTGCGTACTTGTGCTAATTATTGAAAATCCAGTTTTCATTAAGTAATTACTAGTATGTTTCCATTCCCGTTTATATTACTTGCACTTTACGCGTGTTGTTAGCTTAGGGAAGCATGTCTAAGTGATTTAATTGCTTTATTTGCTCAAACTATTTTACCGAATTCTGTGCAGCATGCTAGACTTGAATTACTTATTTGCCTTAATATGAAATTGACATTTGCTGAATATATTTCCATGTTGCTGCTATGTATTTACATATGGGACTATGAATATAGGATTCCGGTAGATCCCCCTGCACTGTTATATGGAACTACAGGACTGCACCCGATAAATTCCCCCAGTACTGGTTATTTACATTTGGGGACTACGGAATGGGATTTCCGTAGATACCCGATGCACTATGAGTTGGACTACGGGACGACACATGGGAAATCCACTGGACATTTACATTTGGGGGCTACAGGATGGTATCCTTATAGATCCCCGAATTACTGGACATTTACATTTGGGGGCTACAAGACGGTATCTTGGTAGATCCCTGGTTGATATCTCTATATTGAGCTGTGTTCCTTCTCTGATTATTTTGCCTCTGTACTAGTTGTTGTTGTTCTTTCTATTCTATGTTATTTCTTACTGTTGCACTTAATTATAATGTCTTTCTCTACACTATTATATTGTGTATTTTATTTAACCTCAGTAGGGCCCTAACCTTCCTCGTCACTACCCGATCGAGGTTAGGCTTGGCACTTACTGAGTACCGCTATGGTGTACTCATGCCCTTTCTGCAAATATTTTTTATGTGCAGATCCAGGTACTTTCACTCAGTCTTATCTTCCTTGAGGCGAGGCGCTTCTGTAGAGACTTAGAGGTATATATGCCGTGTTCGCAGATCGAGGAATCCCTTCTATATTTCTATAATAGTATAGCCCTTCAGTACTTCCCTTTCGCTAGACATTTCTGGAGTTAGAGCTTCTTATGTATATCTTAGCTTGTGATTCATGGGGTTCCGGATTTTGGGAGTGTTAGGTTGAGATTTTGTACTGTTATGTTCCATGCGACATCTTAAACACTATTTTATTTTGTCATTTCAGTTTTATATTATTTTCTTTCCGCAAATTGTTTTTTTGTTTTTGCATTTGTTAGGCTTACCTAGTCGTAGAGATTAGGTGTTGTCACGATAGTTCACGGAGGGTAAACTGGGGTCGTGACAAGTTGGTATCAGAGCTCTAGGTTCATAGGAGTCATGAATCACAAGTCGGTTTATTAGAGTCTCGCGGATCGGTACGGAGATGTTTGTGCTTATCTATAAGAGGCTATATAACCATTATGAAAGTTCCACTTCATTTGATTTCCATGTCGTGCGAGATTTTGTCATCACAATCCTAAACCTCTATCTTCCATTCTCTCACAGATGGTAAGGACACGTGCTACCCGAGATGATCAGGCACTCGTGCCCCCTACTGTAGCCGTCAGAGGCCAGGGTCAGGGTAGAGGCGGAGGATGTACCCGTGGTGTAGCCAGAGCACCCATGCGATCTGACAAAGAGGGGCCACCAGCAGCTCCAACCGGAGTCCAGGCACTTGATACACTTACTGCTACTACTACTCCAGCACTTCAGGAGATATTAGCACAGTTCCTGAGCATATTTGGTGTATTAGTTCAGGCGGGGTTGATTCAGGTTGTACCAACTACTTCACAGATCAGGGGAAGGACCCAGACTCCCGTTGCCCCCACTCTAGAGCAGTGAGTTCTCATTAGTCGAGTTCCAGATATCATAGCGACACAGCCCGTGGTCCCAATTCAACGGGTGGTAAGGACCTCTCATCGGGCAGAAGACAGACGAGGTCAGGAGAGAGAGTATAGGGAAGTGAGGAGACCTCGTAGACTAGATAGATCCATTGGTCCTTATTTTAGGGGAAGGATTCGGCATGGTAGAGGTTTTGTGGGTTAGTCAGCTCACTTTGCGTCCCAGACTTCACTAAGTGTTTTAGGGGCTCAAGGGTCTTAGAGTACCTATACCGCACAGTTCCCATTGCCATGCCAGCTGTGAGGTTGCTTTGAGTATACTGACATACGCCATGTGGTGAGGTATTGCCCTAGACTTGGGAGGAGTGCACCTCCACAGACTTCTCAGCCACAATGTGCCCCGCAGAGTTCTCAGGCTATAGTTATAGCTCCAGTTGCTACCCCACCTGCTCATCCAACTAGAGGTGGAGGTTGGGAAGGTAAAGTTACCCTAGTGGGGGAGGCCAGGTCAGATACTATGCCCTTCGTGCCTATACCAAGGATGTTGCCTCTGATTCTGTCATCACAGGTATTATACTGGTTTGGCACAGAGATGCATCGGTTCTACTCGATCCAGGCTCCACTTATTCTTATGTGTCTTCTTAATTTTATCCGCAATTGGGAGTACCTCAGGATTCTTTAAGTTCCCCTGTTTATGTTCTACTCCTGTGGGAGATTCTCTTATTGTGGACAGTGTTTATTGGTCGTGTTTGGTTGCTCTTAGTGGTTTTTAGACCAGAGCCAATTTATTGTTGCTCAGCATGGTAGATTTTGATATTATCTTGGGCATGGACTGGTTGTCGCCCCATTATGCTATTCTTGATTGTCATGCCAAAACTGTGATGCTGGCTCTGCCAGGTATACCGCATGTTCAGTGGAGTGGTGCTTTAGATAACACTCCCAGTAGAGTTATTTCCTTCCTTAAGGGTTAGCGAATGGTTGAGAAGGGGTGTGATGCATATCTAGCTTATGTGAGAGATGTCAGTATTGACAACCCTTCATTTGATTCAGTCCAACTAGTACGGGATTTTTCTAATGTGTTTCCAACTGATCTTCCAGGCATGCCGCCTGATAGAGATATTGATTTTTGCATTGATCTGTCACCGGGATCTCAGCCTATTTCGATTTCTTCGTATCATATGGCTCCTCCTGAGTTGAAGGATCAGTTACAGGAATTGCTTGATAAGGGTTTTATTTAGCTCTCAGTTTATGACCTTGGGGTGGTCCTGTCTTGTTTTTGAAGAAAAAGGATGGTCCTATGCGTATGTGTGTCGATTATCGCCAGTTGAACAAGGTTATAGTGAAGAACCGTTATCCTTTACCACGTATTGATGATCTGTTTGACCAGCTTCAGGGTGCACGGGTGTTTTCTAAGATTGATTTGCTCTCAGGTTACCATCAGTTGAAGATTCGATAGCCAAATATCCCGAAGACTGCTTTCAGGGCTCGGTATGCTCATTACGAGTTCCTTTTTATGTCATTTGGGTTGACCAATGCCCCAGCATCCTTTATGAATTTGATGTACAGTGTGTTCCGGCCGTATCTTAACTTATTCATCATTGTCTTTATTGATGGCATTCTGGTGTATTCCCGGAGTTGGGAATATCATGAGAAGCACCTGAGGACAGTACTCCATACTCTGAGGGAAAAGAAGTTATATGAAAAGTTCTCAAAATGTGAGTTTTGGTTGGTTTTCGTGGCATTCTTAGGCCACGTGGTGTCGAGTGAGGGTATTCAGGTGGATCCAAAGAAAGCAGAGGCAGTGCAGAGTTGGCCCAGACTATCCTCAAGTATAGAGATCCGCAGTTTCCTTAGGTTGGCAGGTTACTACCGTCATTCTGTTGAGGGGTTTTCATCGATTGCAACCCTATGACCAAGTTGACCTAGAAGGGTGCTCCGTTCCAGAGGATGGAGGAGCTGCCACACCTCCTTTTTGCGCTACCGCACCCAGCGAAGGGTGTAGTAAAGGGAGTTTTTTCAATTAAAGGACAATCGAAACGGGATTCGTTTATTAAGAGATTCAGAGTCGCCACTTGGGAGATTTATGGTGTCCCAAGTCACCGGTTGAATCACGAATCGAGGAAAGGTTTGACTCTATTTAACGGTCCGCGAACCACAAATCCGGATAAGGAATTCTGTTAACCTAGGAAAAGGTGTTAGGCATTCCCGAGTTCCGTGGTTCTAGCACGGTCGCTCAACTGTCATATTCGGCTTATTTATTTGATTTATAACATGCTTTAACTTATGTGCAAATTTTAACCTTTAACCGCTTTTAATATTAATATTATTATTTGTAAAAGAATTACAATGTCATGGTAATGCATCTCGAACCACGTCACAATCAACGTACCCATGATTATCGACACATTTCGACTTCGTCGAGATTTGGATTTGGGTCACATAAATGTGCACCCGAGTTTAGGAAAGTAAGGTTATTTAAAGTACGCGCCTAAAGAGACTAACACGTTGTTATTTTTTGGGAAAAGGCCGTGAAATTCACTAAGCGACCGATCCCGAAGTCTATCCAATTATTATGTCCATTTATTGAGGGCCCCGCAACTTGTGCGTTCTATTTGGCGAGGCTCATCTCGTTTATTTTAAAAGGATCATCCTAAAGCGACTACATTTTTCTATTAAATTCGTCTCTAAAAGTGAAAGAAGAAAAAGATCCTGATTAATTTACATGCTTGAAAATTGTTATAGTCGGGCTCCGAGTGCAGTTTGTTAAATCAGAAAATAGGTGCAATATGGGCAGTCCGTTTGCCAACGTGGGCCCAGGTCCAACGCATGTAGTATTAAATGGGACCTGGGCCATCTTATTCCAATATTGGGCCTAGTTAATTTATTCTACACATGTTCACGGTTTTGCAAAGCTGAAATAAAAAAATGATGATATTTAATTAAACAAACTACTGCAAGTTATAAAAAAAAAAGCAATCAATTGGAATGGGGTAACTTAGAGGTCTAGTTTTAATCCTAAATTCAAACCATTGAATGCTGAAATTAGATTGCCATGGTAATTAAAATGATCTACTGGACCTGATTCTATTTGACATGCCTTTGAACATTTACTACCTAATGACTAAGCTAAAATAATAGAACCTTATTGACTACATCACTATAAGAATTGCCCAGTTATACAAAGTGGCCGAAAGTTTCATAGCAATAGTATATAGAATGACCTAAGTACAATCAGTAAAAAAAACTAAATCAAATTTATATCTTCAACTCTTCATATATATTCATGCTTCATGTTTCAGCTTACAACATTTGCAAAGTTATAGCCATGTACCTGGTATAGGAAGCAAAAGAAGAGGAAACAGGAGTGATCAGCACAGAAGTAGTATACAACAACAGCAATAACCGGCAACAGATAGAGAACCCAGCAGAATAAATCCCAGGAAAACCAGTAGCAATTTTAAAGATACCAAACAGCAACACCAACACCAGAAACCCAGGTATAAAACCAGAAATACCAAATAGTAGTCACAGGCAAGAAGCAGAAAGACCCAAAAATGCAATAGAACAGTAGGTTTCTGAACTTCAAACACTCAAAGAAAGAAACTTGGAGCTTTAATCAAACAGTAGCAAACCAGTACTGATTTTCAATAGCAAAAGAGACCTCACTTTTCAATTTTTAACTTTCAAACACTCTCTTAAAAATGATCTCTCTAAGCTCATTGTTTCTTTATCAAAGACTTATGCTATTCTCAAATGTGACCTCTCCAAGATGATTTTCAAAGCCCCCCTTTTCGGACTCAAAAGAAGACCTCTCAAAGATGATTTCCGAAAGCCCCCCATTATTCTGTCCAAACTTCCAGCCTTTATAGCCCAAAAACCAGACCCTTTACTTGGGACACTTAAACAATTCCGAAAATTCTTGCCCATGATATTCCCTTACAGCCCCACTACTATGTGTCTTGTGTCATTTTTAATTCAAAGCATGGGTAACATATTTACTTACTTCTTTTAACACCATTACGTCTTGTTCCCCACTATGCATTAAACAATGCCTTATTTTACTATTATTAGTTCTTAGTGGACAGAACACTCGACATAAATAATTCAACAAGTTGTCAATTCCCGTATTACCCCATAAATTACTGAAATTCCTATTCTACCCCATCCCCTTTCAATCTGTACCAAAACATATCATCTATAACCAAATTCCTAATCAAATTCAACAATTAATCCCATGAACTCGGAATGAATCATACAGCATCATTTCAAAGGGAATAAGCTAACCATATTGGGAATCAATCCTGGCTAACTTAGACACAAATGAATGAGCAAGAAACCAATAGTATGATGAATCAACAAACTGAACAAGTTGAAACAGTATGAATCACAATTAACTGAATCGAAATGTAAACTGAATTCATATGATGAACAACAAAGAGAAAGAAAACAAACAATACACAAAATGAAACCATTTGAACCAAAAATAAATACCAAACCATTTACAGGAATACTTGAATTTATACATCCCAAAGCACAAGCATCAATCAACTCATGAAATCTAGCAATTCTAATTATCTAGTTTTCCAATTATCAAATACACAGAAGTGGATGAACATCATGCCTATCACCACAAAAATCAAGCAACAAGTTAAAAATGGGAAATAGGTAAACCTGGATTGCTTTCCAATCAAACCGAAATGAAGCAAACTTTAAACGACTTTAAACGAAATCAACAACATCGAACCAGAATCTCGGACGAAGACTTCAACTTCGACGCAAACAAAATCCGTTTGGACAACGAACGTCTCAAAACGAATGATGAGCAGCAAACAACTAAAGACGACGACGAATATGAACAAACTGGTGAAGCTGACTGGTTTGACGAGTGACTGGACGTTTGGGTGGTGCGTTTGGGATGATGAAGTCGACGGACAATGAAGTGGTCGATGGGAAATGGTGGTTTTGTCAACGGAGAATGGTTGACGATGGTGTAGAGTGCTGTGGAGAGCTGGTTCCTCAGATTGTTTGTGCGTGTGTTGGTCGTTCAGGCATTACTGGGGTGGTCGACGTTGGCTTGGAGACGATGGTTGTTATGGCTGTTGGAGGGTCGTTGGAAGAAAGATGGAGGAGATGGTGACTTGTTCATAGTAGGGCTGGCGTGAAGCTTTTTCGTCGAGCTGGAGACGGGGAACGACGAGCAGCTTGTGGTCGACTGGAAGGAGTGGCTGGTCGACGAAGAAGAAGGAGGGCAGCCATGGCTGGCTGGAGCTTGGGCGTTGATGGAGAAGGATGTTGTTGGTGAGGTTGGTTGGTGGCTTAGGGGTGTTTGGGAGAAGAGGATCTTTAGGGTTTTTTATGTTAGGGTGTGTAAGGAAAATGAAATGAAATGGGGGGGGTTTGGTTATGTGCTGGGGCGGGTCAGGTCGACCCGGTGAGTTTTGGGTTGGGTTTGTGAGACACTTGGGCCTAGTTTGTTTAATTTGAAAGATGGTCCAATCCGAATTTCCTTCTCATATTTTTTGTTCTCTTTTCGTTTATTTGCTCCAAAATTAAACTTAAAGATCCTAAATTAAATTACAAGACCAAAATTAACTTAAAATACTAATCAACTCCTAATAATAATTATCACACAAAATTAAACATCAATTAAAATAAAATCACACAATTTGGACATTAAATGCTAAAAATGCAAAAATACATATATTTGTGATTTTCCATTTTTGTAAAACAAACTTGATTACTCATAATTGTAGAATTAAATCATAAATGCAAATGCAACATATTTTTGTATTTTCATTAATTTAACAAATAAACATGCACAGACAAATACAAATAATTATCCAAAAATGCCACGAAAAATCTCAAAATTGCACACAAAGAAAAATTATTTTATTTTGAATTTTTTGGGAGTAGTTCTCATATAGGGCAAAAATCACGTGTTTACAGCTGCCCCTCTTTGTCCGAAAACAGGAAGAGCTTTCGTGCAAAGATAAAGTGAGCGATCGATTTTTTCCCGTCTGAGTACTCCGTGTGAAGCATTTTTTTAAAAGATTTGACCGAACCTTTGCTTCAAAAGGTCTCCTACATATCCGTGGCTGAAAGGAAATCAGGTCAATGTAGTTCGGGAAGTTTTGGTAGTTGGGACTACCATGGAACTGTGCTTTTGCTGCTACCTCTATTGCTGTTGCGGCTACTGCTTGCCGACCTCCTTATTACACCGTGCTAAACAGAAAATAAGAAGCTAGACTAAACTAGTCTATAAATTACAAAATCTTATCTAGATCTTCAGGCTTGCCCTTGTCGCCTTGCTTTCTTGTTGACTTGCTTCCTCTGATTTTTCTTCATTTCTGACTTCACTCGTCGGCCTCTCTTGATTGCCGAATTTGGACTGTTTATTTCCTTCTTGTGGGCTTCACATTATTTTCTTCGAAGCTTGAACTGACCATCACTGCCTTCCTTTTGATTTCTGAATTTGGATTTATACTAGGGATATTTGTGGCAACACTCCGCTCTTCGGGAGGGCTCCTGACTTCAAGACTTGAAATGTAAAAGATATCTTAGGAGAAAAATTCATCTGACTAAGATTTTGACGCTAGGAGATAATTCATCAGAATAGGTCCATTTTTGTGATTGCTTAATTAAAGATTGAAATGTATTCCTCCGTTATACGGGCGGGCTCCCGACTTTGAAATTTGAAATTTAAAGACTGAATGATTACCATCTTAGGAGAAAAATTCATCTGACTAAGATTTTGACGCTAGGAGATAATTCATCAGACTAGGTCTAAATTTATTTGATCTCAGGAGAAAGATTCATCAGACTGAGATTTTGATATCTTAGGAGAAAGATTCATCAGACTAAGATTTTGACGCTAGGAGATAATTCATCAGACTAGGTCCATTTTTGTGATTTACTTAAAATGTAAAGACTGAAATGTATTCCTCCGTTGTACGGGCGGGCTCCCGACTTCGAAATTTGAAATTTAAAGACTAAATGATTACCATCTTAGGAGAAAATTCATCTGACTAAGATTTTGACGCTAGGAGATAATTCATCAGACTAGGTCTAAATTCATGTTATCTCAGGAGAAAGATTCATCAGACTAAGATTTTGACGCTAGGAGATAATTCATCAGACTAGGTCCATTTTTGTGATTTACTTAAAATGTAGAGACTGAAATGTATTTCTCCGTTATACGGGCGGGCTCCCGACTTCGAAATTTGAAATTTAAAGACTGAATGATTACCATCTTAGGAGAAAAATTCATCTGACTAGGAGATAATTCATCATACTAGGTCCATTTTTGTGATTGCTTAAAATGTAAAGACTGAAATGTATTCCTCCGTTATACGGGCGGGCTCTCGACTTCAAAATTTGAAATTTAAAGACTAAATGATTACCATCTTAGGAGAAAAATTCATTTGACTAAGATTTTGACGCTAGGAGATAATTCATTAGACTGGGTCTAAATTTATGTGATCTCAGGAGAAAGATTCATCAGACTG
>MU687843.1:61787-100154 GCA_026770625.1 Nicotiana glauca | reverse complement strand
TACTTTTGGAATATGACACTAATAGAAAGAAGTCACGACCAGCGTGCACTCCTCAGGAGAGAGAAGAGAGGGGTTTCAGCATAGTTTATATATACAGTTCAAATAATATTAAAGCGGTAAAGCATTTAGCACATTAAGCACAGATCATATGAAAATATCAGATAATAAAGCCAAAATACAACAATTTATCACAAGCTCGACTTTCTAACCCTGAACCAGTGGTTCTGGGTCACTTCCCCAACATAGTCGTCAGAGCTATCACGCCTCCTTTTTGCGCTACCGCACCCCGCAAAGGGTGTAGTAAAGTTTTTCCAATTAAAGGACAATCGAAATGGGATTCATTTATTAAGAGATTCAGATCGCCACTTGGGAGATTTATGGCGTCCCAAGTCACCGGTTGAATCCCGAATCGAGGATAGGTTTGACTCTATTTAACAGTCCGCGAACCAGAAATTCGGATAAGGAATTCTGTTAACCCCGGAGAAGGTGTTAGGCATTCCCGAGTTTCGTGGTTCTAGCACGGTCACTCAACTGTCATATTCGGCTTATATATCTGATTTATAACATGCTTTAACTTATGTGCAAATTTTAACCTTTAAACGTTTTTAATATTATTATTATTATTATTAAAAGAATTACAACGTCATGGTAATTCATCTCGAACCACGTCACAATCAATGTACCCGTGATTATCGACACATTTTGACTTTGTCGAGATTTGGATTTGGGTCACATAAATGTGCACCCGAGTTTAGGAAAGTAAGGTTATTTGAAGTACGCGCCTAAAGAGACTAACGCATTGTTATTTTTTGGGAAAAGGCCGTGAAATTCACTAAGCGGCCGATCCCGAAGTCTATCCAATTATTATATCCATTTATTGAGGGCCCCGCAACTTGTGCATTCTATTTGGCGAGGCTCATCTCGTTTATTTTAAAAGGATCATCCTAAAGTGACTACATTTTTTCTATTAAATTCGTCTCTAAAAGTGAAAGAAGAAAAAGATCCTGATTAATTTACATGCTTGAAAATTGTTATAGTCGAGTTCTGAGTGCAGTTTGTTAAATCAGAAAATAGGTGCAATATGGGCAGTTCGTTTGCCAACGTGGGCCCAGGTCCAACGTATGTAGTATTAAATGGGACCTGGGCCATCTTATTCCAATATTGGGCCTAGTTAATTTATTCTGCACATGTTCAGGGTTTAGCAAAGCTGAAATAAAAATATGATGATATTTAATTAAACAAACTACTGCAAGTTATAGAAAAAGCAATCAATTGGAATGGGGTAACTTAGGTCTAGTTTTAATCCTAAATTCAAACCATTGAATGCTGAAATTAGATTGCCATGGTAATTAAAATGGTCTACTGGACCTGATTCTATTTGACATGCCTTTGAACATTTACTACCTAATGACTAAGCTAAAATAATAGAACCTTATTGACTACATCACTATAAGAACTGCCCAGTTATACAAAGTGGCCGAAATTTTCATAGCAATAGTATATAGAATAAACTGAGTACAATTAGTAAAAAAACTAAATCAAATTTATAACTTCAACTCTTCATATATATTCATGCTTCATGTTTCAGCTTACAACATTTGCAAAGTTATAGCCATGTACCTGGTATAGGAAGCAAAAGAAGATGAAACAGGAGTGATCAGCACAGCAGTAGTATACAACAACAGCAACAACCGACAACAGATAGAGAACACAGCAGAATAAATCCCAGGAAAACCAGTAGCAATTTCAAAGATACCAAACAGCAACACCAACACCAGAAACCCAGGTATAAAACCAGAAATACCAAATAGTAGTCACAGGCAAGAAGCAGAAAGACCCGGAAATGCAATAGAATAGTAGGTTTCTGAACTTCAAACACTCAAAGAAAGAAACTTGGAGCTTCAATCAAACAGTAGCAAACCAGTACTGATTTTCAATAGCAAAAGAGACCTCACTTTTCAGTTTTTAACTTTCAAACACTCTCTTAAAAATGATCTCTCTAAACTTATTGTTTCTTTATCAAAGGCTTATGCTATTCTCAAATGTGACCTCTCAAAGATGATTTTCAAAGCCCCCCTTTTTCGGACTCAAAAGAAGACCTCTCAAAGATGATTTCCGAAAGCCCCCCATTATTCTGTCCAAACTTCCAGCCTTTATAGCCCAAAAACCAGACCCTTTTACTTGGGACACTTAAACAATTCCGAAAATTCTTGCCCATGATATTCCCTTACAGCCCCACTACTATGTGTCTTGTGTCATTTTTAATTCAAAGCATGGGTAACATATTTACTTACTTCTTTTAACACCATTATGTCTTGTTCCCCACTATGCATTAAACAATGCCTTATTTTACTATTATTAGTGCTTAGTGGACAGAACACTCAACATAAATAATTTAACAAGTTGTCAATTCCCGTATTACCCCTGAAATTACTGAAATTCCTATTCTACCACATCCCCTTTCAGTCTGTACCAAAACATATCAGCTATAACCAAATTCCTAGGCAAATTCAACAATTAATCCCATGAACTCAGATTAAATCATACAACATCATATCAAAGGGAATAAGCTAACCATATTGGGAACCAATCCTGGTTAACTTAGACACATATGAATGAGCAAGAAACCAATAGTATGATGAATCAACAAATTGAACAAGTTGAAACAGTATGAATCACAATTAACTGAATCGAAATGTAAACTAAATTCATATGATGAACAACAAAGAGAAAGAAAACAAACAATACACAAAATGAAACCATTTGAACCAAAAATAAATACCAAACCATTTACAGGAATATTTGAATTTATACATCCCAAAGCACAAGCATCAATCAACTCATGAAATCTAGCAATTCTAATTATCTAGTTTTCCAATTATCAAATACACAGAAGTGGATGAACATCATGCCTATCACCACAAAAATCAAGCAACAAGTTAAAAATAGGAAATAGGTAAACCTGGATTGCTTTCCAATCAAACCGAAATGAAGCAAACTTTAAATGACTTTAAACGAAATCAACAACATCGAACCAGAATCTCGGACGAAGACTTTAACTTCGACGCAAACAAAATCCATTCGGACAACAAACGTCTTAAAACGAATGATGAGCAGGAACAACTGAAGACGACGACGAATATGAACAAACTGGCGAAGACGATGAACACACTGGCAAAGTTGATTGGTTTGACGAGTGACTGGACATTTGGGTGGTGCGTTTGGGACGATGAAGTCGACGGACAATGAAGTGGTCGACGGGAAATGGTGGTTTTGTTGACGGAGAGTGGTTGTCGATGGTGTAGGGGGCTATGGAGAGCTGGTTCGTCGGACTGTTTGTGCGTGTGTTGGTGGTTCAGGCGTTGCTGGGGTGGTCGACGTTGGCTTGGAGACGATGGTTTTTATGGCTGCTGGAGGGTCGTTGGAAGAAAGATGGAGGAGATGGTGACTCGTTCATAGTAGGGCTGGCATGAAGCTGTTTCGTCAAGCTGGAGACGGGGAATGACGAGCAGCTTGTGGTCGACTGGAAGGAGTGGCTGGTCGACGAAGAAGAAGGAGGGCAGCCATGGCTGGCTGGATCTTGGGCGTTGATGGAGAAGGCTGTTGTTGGTGAGGTTGGTTGGCGGCTTAGGGGTGTTTGGGAAAAGAGGATCTTTAGGGTTTTTTGTGTTATGGTGTGTAAGGAAAATGAAATGAAATGAGGGGGGGTTTGGTTATGTTCTGGGGCGGGTCGGGTCGACCCGGTGAGTTTTGGGTTGGGTTTGTGAGACACTTGGGCCTAGTTTGTTTAATTTAAAAGATGTCCCAATCCGAATTTCCTTCTCATATTTTTTGCTCTATTTTTGTTTATTTGCTCCAAAATTAAACATAAAGATCCTAAATTAAATTACAAGACCAAAATGAACTTAAAATACTAATCAACTCCTACTAATAATTATCGCACAAAATTAAATATCAATTAAAATAAAATCACACAATTTGGACATTAAATGCTAAAAATGCAAAAATACATATATTTGTGATTTTCCATTTTTGTAAAACAAACTTGATTACTCCTAATTGTAGAATTAAATCCTAAATGCAAATGCAACATATTTTTGTATTTTCATTAATTTAACAAATAAACAATGACAGACAAATACAAATAATTATCCAAAAATGCCGCAAAAAATCTCAAAATTGCATACAAAGAAAAATTATTTTATTTTGAATTTTTTGGGAGTAGTTCTCATATAGGGCAAAAATCACGTGCTTACAGAGGAGTGTGAGGCGATCTTTCAGAAGCTCAAGATAGCTTTGACTACAGCCCTAGTTTTGGCTTTTCCTACAGGTTCGGGTCTTATACTGTCTATTGTGATGCCTCGAGGATTGACCTTGGAGCAGTTATGATACTGGACAGTAGAGTGATTGCCCATGCGCCTAGACAGTTAAAAGTAAATGAGAAAAATTATCCTATCCATGATCATGAGTTAGCTGCTATTTTTCACGCCTTGAAGATCTGGCATCATTATTGGTACGGTGTTCCTTGTGAGATTTATTCTGATCATCGGAGCTTGCAGCACTTGTTCAAGCAAAAGGATCTAATTTGCGCCGGAGGAGATGGTTAAAGTTGCTGAAAGACTATGATATCACTATTCTGTATCACCCGGCCAAGACCAATATTGTGGCCGATGCTTAGAGCCGTCGGGCAGAGAGTTTGGGGAGCTTGGCTTATTTACCAGCATCGGAGAGGCCTATGGCGATGGATGTTCAGGCTTTAGCCAGCCAGTTTGTGAGATTGTATCTTTCGGAGCCCAGTCGGGTCCTAGCTTGCATGGTTTCTTGGTCTTCGTTATTCGACCGTATCAGGGAGTGTCAGTTTGATGACCCTTATTTGCTTGTCCTTAAGGACGATGTTCAACATGGTGATGCCAGAGAGGTGACTATTGGTGATGATAGGTTATTGAGGATGCAGGGTCGAATTTATGTACCCAATGTTGATGGGCTTCGGGAGTTGATTCTAGAGGAGGCCCATAGTTTGCGGTATTTCATTCATCCGGGTTCCTCGAAGATGTATCAGTATTTGAGTCAGCACTATTGGTGGAGGCGGATGAACAAAAATATAGTTGGATTTGTAGCTCAGTGCCTCAATTGTCAGCAGGTAAATTATAAGCACTAGATACTGGGTAGATTGCTTCAGCAGATAGAGATTTTCGGAGTGAAAGTGAGAGAGGATCACCATGGACTTCGTAGTTGGACTCCATGGACTTTGAAGAAGTTCGATGCCATTTGGGTGATTGTGGATTAGCTGGCTAAGTCCGCGCACTTCATTCCTATGTGTACTACCTATTCATCAGGGCGGTTGGCAGATATTTATATTCGGGAGATTCTTCGTCTGCATGGTATGCCAATTTTCCCTCATTTCAGATAGAGGTACTCAATTCACATCGTGGTTCTGGAGAGTCGTACAATATGAGTTGGGTACCCAGGTGGAGTTGAGTACATCATTTCACCCTCAGGCAGACGGGCAATTCGAGCGCACTATTCAGATTCTTGAGGATATGCTCTGTGCGTGTGTGATTAAGTTTGGAGGGTCTTGGGATCAGTTCTTGCCATTGGCGGAGTTTTCCTGCAACAACAGCTATCAGTCCAGCATTTATGTGGCACTGTATAAGGAGGTATAGATCCCTAGTGGGTCGTTCGAACCGGGCAAGGCTAGATTATTGGGCACAAACTTGGTTTAGGATGCTTTAGAGAATGTTAAGGCGAGTTAGGATAGACTCTGTACGGCCCAATCCAGATAGAAGAGTTACGCGAGCTGGAAGGTTCCGGATGTTTCCTATATGGTTGGAGAGCGGGTTCTGCTTCGGGTTTTGCCTATGAAAGGTGTTATGAGATTCGGGAAGAAAGGGAAGTTTAGTCCGAGGTTTATTAGCCCTTTTAAGATATTGATGCGTGTTGGGGAGGTTGCTTATGAGCTTGCCCTACCTCCCAGCTTGGCAGGAGTTCATCTAGTACTTCATGTTTCGATGCTCCGGGGGTATCACAGTGATCCGTCGCACGTGTTGGACTTCAGTTCAGTCTAGTTGGACAAGGATCTATCTTATGTTGAGGAGCCAGTAGCAATATTGGACAGGCAGGTTAGAAAGCTGAGGTCAAAGAACATTGTATCAATAAAGGTTCAGTGGTGAGCTCAGCCGGTCGAGGAGGCGACCTGGGGACCGAGCAGGATATGCGCAGTCGTTACCCTCATCTTTTCACTATTTTATGTATGACTCTATGCTCGTTCGAAGACGAACGAATGTTTGCGTGTGGGAGGATGTAACGACCCGGCCGGTCGTTTTAAGAATTTACGCCTCGATCCCCTATTAACGGCTTTCCCCGTGTTTATTTTTGCTATTTTGATTTGCCGAGATGTTCGGTTTTGAGTTTTGAAGAGTTTTGGGACACTTAGTCCCAGAATGAGAGCTTAAGTGTTGGAAATTTGACCGTAGTTGGAACAGTATGAAAATAGCCTTGGAATGGAAATTTGATGGTTCTCTTAGCTCCGTTGGGTGATTTCGGGCTTAGGGGCGTGATCGGATTGTGTTTTGAAGGTCCGTAGCTAATTTAGGCTTGAAATGTCGAAATGTCGAATTTTGAAGTTTTCGGTTCGATATTGAGATTTTGATCCGAGGGTCGGACGAGTGTGCAAAATTTCAGGTCATACGGACGAGGTTTGATAGGCTTTCTGATTGAAAGCGTATTTTTAGAGTTTTGGAGTTCTTAGGCTTGAATATGTGGTTGCTTCGTCATTTCGATGTTGTTTTAGGTGTTTTAAGAATTGGTATAAGTTTGGACAGTGGTATTAGACTTGTTAGTGCTTTTGGTTGAGGTTTCGGGGGCTTAGGGATAATTTCGGATGTTGACGGAAGGATTGGAAATGGTTTGAAACAGCTGACGCTGCCGATATTTGTCATAACCGCACCTACAGTTTGGGTCCCATAGGTGTAGAGCCGCAGAAGCGGCGGAGCAATTGCAGAAGCGGAATTGGGGAGGATCAGCAGGGTCCGTAGATACGGGAGACCTACCGCAGAAGCGGTACCGCATCTGCGAATAGGTAATCGCAGGTGCGGAAGCTGGTCTTTAAGTGAAAGGTCGTATGTGCGGCCATGTCCTCCCATAAGCGGGATCGCAGATGCGGTCCTAGGGCCGCAGAAGCGGATTAACTGGACAGAAACATATAAATACTTGCCTTCGTAAAATTTAGCTATTTTTCACCTCTTTTCAAATAGGAAGAAGCTTGGGAGCATTTTTCAAGAGGGATTTTTAGAGTAGTTCATTGGGGTAAGGTCTTTGGTCCCTAAACTCGTTATTGGAGTGATTTTTATCATTATAAGCATGAAAAATTAAGAAAAATCAATGATAATTTGGGTGTTAGGGCTTGACTAATAAGTGGCCTTTGAGTGATGATTTGAGGGACCAATTGAGGTCCAATTTTGGTACGTTTGGTATGACTGAATTCATGAGAGTGTGAGGATTCTGAAAATATAAATTTTACCTAATTTCGAGATATGGGCCCAAGGGGCATTTTGGTTAATTTACCTAATTTCATGTGCTAGCTTAGGATTTAACTGTAGAATTATTTACTTGAAGTGTTATTTATGTTGCAGTAGAATTGAATAGATTGGGCCATTTGGAGTCGAGTACTCATGGCAAGAACATGGTTTCTGGTTTATTTTGAGCCGGTTCGAAGTAAGTGGCTTGCCTAACCTTGTGGGGGGGACCTTCCCCTTTGGATTTGGTATTATTATTAATTGACATGTCTTGTACGTGAGGTGACGAGTGCGTACTTGTGCTAATTGTTGAAAATCTAATTTTCATTAAGTAATTACCAGTATGTTTCCTTTCCTGCTTATATTACTTGCACTTTAAGCATATTGTTAGCTTAGAAAAGCATGCATAAGTGATTTAATTGCTTTATTTTCTCAAACTGTTTTACCTAAATTCTGTGTAGCATGCTAGACTAGAATTACATGTTTGCCTTAATATGAAACTGACATTTGTTGAATATATTTTCATGTTGCTGATGTGTATTTACATTTGGGACTATGTGGGATTCCGGTAGATCCCCCTTGCCTGTTTATTTGGAACTACGGATGTGGGATTCCGGTATATCCCCCTACAAAGTTATATGGAACTACGAGACTGCACCCGGTAGATTTTTCCAATACTGGGTATTTATATTTGAGGACTACGGAATAGGATTTCGGTAGATCCCCGGCGCACTATGAGTTAGACTACGGGACGATACCTAGGAAATCCACTGGACATTTACATTTGGGAGCTACAGGATGGTATCCTGGTAGATCCCCGGATTGCTGGACATTTACATTTGGGGACTACAGGACGGTATCTCGGTAGATCCCCGGTTGCTATCTCTGTGTTGAGTTGTGTTCCTTCGGTGATTATTTTGCCTCTATACTAGTTGTTGTTGTTCTTTTTATTCTATGTTATTTCTTACTGTTGCACTTAATTATACTGTCTTTCTCTACACTATTATATTGTGTATTTTATTTAACCTCAGTAGGGCCTTGACCTTCCTCGTCACTACTCGACCGAGGTTAGTCTTGGAACTTATTGAGTACCGTTGTATTGTACTCATACCCTTTTTACGCATGTTTTTCATGTGCAGATCCAGGTACCTTCACTCAGTCTTATCATCCTTGAGGTGAGGCGCTTCTTTAGAGACTTCGAGGTATATCTATAGGTGTTAACCGGGTGGGCCGGGCCGGGCCAATATTATTTGGACCCGTACAGGTTTGGTTCTGGGCCGGTTCCGGGCTTGCTCTTAACGATTTTAACGGGTTCGGGTTAATCCGGGTAAAAAATAAACCGTACGGGTTGAGGTGGCCGGGCCGGGTTTAGTATTTTTTTTAAAATATTTTTTGTAACTATTGTAATTTATATTAGTACTTTGTATTAATATAAAGAATACAAAAAAGATGGGAAAAATTGCACTTATAAATTGCAAGTGCTACATTTATTTCAAAATTGCAAAATTAAAGTTTGTATTTAAAAAGTAAATTAACAAAAAATAGTAAAACTAAATTTTCATGCATAATAAATTAATAATACTTCAAATTAATCTAACAAACTAAAATATTAAGCATAAATACGTCTAATAATTTAAAATAACACAAATTATCTTAAAATCTTAAAATAACACATATATAGCATATTTTGAAAATAATACGTTACCATCATATTCTATGATTTTAACATTTATAGTTTTACACCTTAAATATATACACTATATGTTAAATTCCAACAATTTTAAACTATGTTAATTAGTATACAATAATTGGTATATTCATAGTATATTCATGGTATATTAATGGTATATTCATGGTATATTATGCTATATTCATGGTATGGGCCGGACCGCGCCGGTTAAATCGGTTAGAGGCACTGTTCATTGGAACGGGTTTAACAGGTCCGATTAATTGGTAAAAAATAATAAACAGTCCAACCCCCTCTACCCCTCCTACCCAGCCCAGCCGGCCCCTTATGAACCGGGCCGGTCCGGTTCCGATTTTAACCGGTCTGGGACGGTCCAGTTCCAGGTCAACCCGGCCCATTAGACACCTTTAGGTATATCTATCGTGTTCGCAAATCGAGGAGCCCCTTTCTATCTTTCTGTAATAGTATAGCCCTTCAGTACTTCCCTTTTGTTAGACATTTCTGGAGTTAGAGCTTCTTATGTATCTCTTAGCTTGTGATTCATGGGGTTCCGGATTTTGGGAGTGTTAGGTTGAGATTTTGTAATGTTATGTGTCAGGCGGCATCTTAAACACTATTTCATTTTGTCATTTCGGTTTTATATTATTTTCTTTCCGCAAATTGTTTCTTTTTTTCGCATTTGTTAAGCTTACCTAGTCGTAGAGACTAGGTGCCGTCACGATAGTTCACGGATAGAGAACTGGGGTCGTGACAATAAGCAACAATCCGAACATACTAAATCATGAAAATGACTCAAATAAGAGAGCTATACCGCAAGCTCACTAGTACCATCATAACACAATGCTGGGAACCCGTCACACATCGTAGAAACAGAACATGCGAATCTAACCAGAATTGTCATACCTCCATATAACTTCATTGCAATACGTGACCCTATCCTGGTCTACATGAAACACCTCAAGTCATTATGCTCAAAATCGACAATCGCGCGCAATTTGATGTCTAGAACCAAAGCAAATCATCATACCCACGACGAAGCAATAGACATAATATTACACAAACCCGAAAGGACACAACCGATACACCATCCGCTGAGCAATACCCAATACTCTTCCCGCTCGAATTCTACTAAAAGACCCCAATAAAATTGCACCACATGTGCCTATAACCAATAAATCTCAATGCCTCACAACATGGAAATGTAACTCATAGATCTCCTTAGATCTCTAATAAGCTCAATATCAATCGAATCAATACAACTTGGAGTCAACCAAGCCAACTCGCACACATCCATATTGGCCTACCAATGAACCCCTTACCAAGGAGTTCCTGATGATGTTCCTTCAAATCCTTTAACTCCGCTGATGCTATATAATACAATGCCCGGCACCAGATCAATAGTGAAATCCACAACCCTGTCCGACGGCATGCCCGGTAGCAGGAAACACATCCAAAAAATCCATCACCACCGGAACTGAATCAATGGTAGGAGTATATGCACTGACATCCATCGCGAAGGCCAAATAAGAAAGACAACCCTTCCCAACCATTCGTTGGTTCTTCAAAAATGAAATCACCCTACTAGAAACATAATCCGTCGAACCTTGCCACTCAATATGTGGCATCCCCAGCATAGCTGACGTTGTAGTCTTAGCGCAACAGTCCAGAATAACACGACACTGAGACTACCACTCTATACCCAATATCACATCCAAAATATTACATGCGAAGCAACAAAGGATCCACTCGGGTCTCCAAACCTCCAATAGTTACCACACAAGACCAATATACGCGGTTCACAACCACGACCTAACCTGTTTATGAGAACTCCCAGTCTCCAAATCCATAAGCATGCGAATCACCATATCTGATCCCAGCTCCATCTTCTGAATATACAACACACCTCAAATACTGAATCATCCCACGAGATGTACTCCTATAATTCTTCTGCGCCACCAAGCAACTTCGAATATCAGCAGTTGATCCGACAAGACAGTGCTGCAATACTAATGAAGTATTCTCAATTCAAACACATCGCCCTTCCAAAAATGTATACCCTCATCAAGCCACAACAATCAGTGATCTCATTTATCTAGTTATCTGAAATTGTACCTGCTACCTAAGAATTTGTGAGCTTCCTTTCAAGACTGAACCGTGACCTTACACATGCAAATCTCAATCCTACAAAATATACCGCATATACCATACCATCCTAGGATAACCATATGAACTTCATATCCATTCCGATCCGCAAGTAACTATGTACTTAACTAGCCAAGAACTTTCCATTGATCCTATCTAGAATAAAATCACTATACATCCCATGCCCCTCACGCTCGTAGAAAATATACCTCTCTAATTGTGGTAGAAACCATAAAGAACTCTCTGAACCTTTTTTGCACAAAACTAAACCGACCTGACTTAATCCTTCTAGCTCAACCAAGCTACACGAGTCACCAAAACTCCAAGAGCATTGCCACGAAACACCTGTAGAAACTCATTACCTCATAAGCATCCAAAGAATTAATCATATCCCTTATCATGCCGCTCCGGCCTTCTACCAAGCGGTCCTATTCATCCAAGTTACTCTAAATTTCCTTCAAATTGATATTTCCCATTGTCATAATATGGCAATCCTCAATCCAGACTCACCGCACGAGACTCCAACATGAAACCGCACCGTCTAAGGCTCATAAGCCGCTGAATACTCTCTTAAATATTCCCAAAACTACCACTTTCAAAATGTTCACCCTGAATAGACTTCATGCGAATCTAAAGCCATTGCCTTTGCCTTCCTGGTATTGATATGTAGAATCCACAACGATATAGAAATACCACGAGTCTCGACACCCTCCAATGCAAACCTCAGTTTCTATCCAAATATACAACCTAAAAATCTCCAATTATTACAGGTAAAGTCTGGAACCTATTAGAACCATTCTCGAGAGTCATCCATTCTACTCAAACCGCAATTTGTTCTATGCACCGAACATCCTTTACCAATACAACTCAAGTCATTCCGTGATTCTCATGCACCCTTAAAGCATAACATAACCTTTATTGAAATTTCCTTTACTCGAGCCATCCTCGATCTCATCCTCCGTAAGCCATAACTGATTCACCAGTACGCCTCAAATTGGAACCAACATAGCACATAACCGTGCAATAAACTAATTAATACCAGACTCCCCCACTTGGCTCAAACCCATGGATCAAAACATGCAATAACTCATAATACACATACTTTATTACTGCCATAATACCGTAGTGAGATAAAACCCAATCCTTCATAAGCTCGTGCAACACAGACCATCTAGTACTTCAAATCTTCTACAAATATTCACCCTCATAACAGTCAAGCCCACTCTCTTAAGCGATCAAAATTTAGATTGTATCACATATGTTTCACTGGTAAAAGAGGTCTCCCAACAAACAACATAAGGATCACACAAACTTTAGAACACTTCGCAGGAGATAACCCACCTGCTTCGCCTCAAATTAACATCTATTTATACTTTTCCATAATCATACCTATTACCCGATGACTTACCCTTCCTAAGTCTAAACTTATATCATGACATGAAATTTACTCCATTTCCCAACTAGAAAACATGAAAAAGATCATTCATCATGCCCACAACTCGGGCCATACATCAAATCACGATGAAAATCAAGCACCGGATAGTTCTTACTACCCCCAAGTAGACCCTTCTCGCCTCATTCAAATCATACGAACACATCTCTCAGTCGCATCATACTCATCATATAGCTATCCAACCATCACTTCCCCTAATAAGGACACTTATCGATCATATAACTCCAAAAATATGCGCTCAAAAAATCGACAGCTCAGTGCTCAAGCTACAAGCAAGGCCCGGTCTCAAGTCCTCCAGACTGGCCCAATATCAACACACAGAAATCCTACCTTCCCCCTTGATTAGGGAATCACAAGCCGTTGAGGCACCACTGATACTGAGAGCTCATGTCCGCATACAACTACGTGGAAGGAATTCAAAAAGTTACATTTCAAGCTGAATCAAGGACGCACGATAAAAACTCAAGAATATGGAATTTCCTAAAGGTTTTGTAGCCTCCCGATGATAAGTACAGGCATCTTCGTACCGATCCGCAAGACTCTACTAAACCTGGTCTTGACTCGTGAGACCTATGTAACTTAGGCTCTGATACCAACTTGTCATGACCCAAAACCCAACTTGTCGTGATGGCACATATCATGGAACTAGGCCAACCTCAAACCAACGCAACCCAATACCACAATGTAGATATTAAAAAATTATTTGCGGAAGACTTTCATCATTTTTAAAACAAATCATTTCAAGACATAAGAGAAAGATTCATATTACAATGCATTCGTCCCAAAACTACAGTATCATTGAGATCATGAGTGTCTAATTCAAATACATAATATATCAAAGTGTTTAAGAGCCAACAGAAGAGTACAACTGAAAATAAGAAGGAGAGCCAAGCCCTGCGAACGTCGTGCAGGTACTTCAATAATCTTCTAAGTCAGAAGCCTCGATCAGACATCCGCCACTGGATTCGAAGTGCCTGAATCTTTACACAAGGTACAGGGGCTAACATGAGTACACTAACTCAGTAAGTAATAAGTCCAAACTATGGACTGAGTGGTAATGACGAACTCAACCTCTTCATAGGATAAATAGGAATATCATACAGAAATGTAGGCATGCTTTCAGTTAATTAAACAAGTCATAACAGGGAACTAGAGCAAGTATGGACATGATAAAGGAGTATAAGCTCCTCTACATCTACATGCCAATGCCCATACCGAATGAAATGCACTATGCCAAGTACCCCATGTGCCCAATAACTCGTTGCTCGTCCACTCAGTACTGAATATGGCTCGCACGGCCTAAAGAAGTTCCATCCCATATATATATATATATATATATATATATATACACACACACACACACACACGTCTCTGATAGTAGTCACTCGGTACTGAGGAAGGCCAATCCAGCCTATGGAGAAGGTCTATCTCCTGGTAATAATAATGACAACTCACAACCACTCGGTGCCGTATATAGCTCACAAGGCTCGGGGAAGGTCCATCCCGGAATATATATATATATAACAGACTATCAGTCTCCAGTATTGAGGAAAAGGCCAATCCATCCTCACGGAGAAGATCCATCTCCATACTAATACTTCGGACAAGATCCATGTCCAGGGAAGATCCATCCCTCAATATCATCAACTAATGTGCTCACTGGGGGTGTAAACACTCCGGAGGGGCTTCTCTGAGCCAAAGTGCTATATCAATGCCAGTGAAGGCATGATCAATATCATTACTGCGGCGTAGAGACCGATCCCATACTATCAATCAATATTCTGCTCTCGGCCTAACTCAGTCAATACTATCCAGTCCCACACACGTGGGCTAAGATGTCATGATACAAGCCCGAACAATAATATGATACGTCAAATAGAAATAATCGAGACTGAGGCATGATATAATATGCATGAACAGAACTGAGTATATAATATACATGAAACTAATGACATGACAGCAAGAAACGACCTCTCGGGTCTCAACAATATCGGCGTGAAGCCTTAACATGATATTTAGCATGATTTGCAGCTTATCAACTAAATCACAAGATTACAACACAATATCAACATAAAAGAGTAGCTAAGCGGTGCCATGGAATAATCCAGGCCGCATTTCTCATTGTGCACGCCCACACGCCCGTCACTTGGCATGGTGTCACCTCAATTGTAACCATAGAACACATAGTTCGGGGATTCAAACCCTCAGAACTAAGTTTGGAAGCGTTACTTACCTCAAGCCAAGCCAAATCCTAGCCCACGACGCCTTTTCCTCTCAATTCGGCCTCCAAAAGTCCCGAATCTAACCAAAATCAGTATATAACCATCAAAATACGCTAACGGAACAAAGCCCACTCGAAAATAATCAAATTACATCAGAATCCCGAAATTGGTCAAAACTCGACCCCGGGCACACACCTCAGATTCTGATAAAAGACATAAAACTAGAATCCTCACACTCTCACAAGTCTATACATACCAAGATCATCAAAATCGAACCTCAAATGGCCCATCAATTCCCCATTTTAACTCTCCAATTTCAAGCCCTAATTTCCCAACCCTTTCTCTAATTTTTCCCACTAATTTTTATGATTAAACAATGAAATAATCACCATAAACACAAGATACAAATTCCAAGTAGCTTACCTCTTTATCAACACTTGACTGCCTCTTGAAACCACAGCTTGGAGCTCCAAAATCGCACAAAATGATGAACAAATGACTGAAAATCGCGAAGGAACCTTTAGATATATTCTGCCCAGCATTTCCGCATTTGTGGTCCCCATTACGCATCTGCGGTGCCGTATCTGCACCAAAATGACCTCACATGCGGTTTTAACTTAAGCCACCAGCTCCTGCACTTGCGATCATATACTCGCACCTGCGTCATCGCAGGTGCGTCCAAAGTTCTGTTTTTGCGGTTCCTATCTTTCCCACTTTTGGCCGCATCTGTGACTTCACTTCCGCTTATGCGGGCTCGCACCTGCGGTTTCCACGCAGCATGTGCGGTTATGACAGAAAATTCAGCAGCTTTGGCTTCAAATTCACAACCCCAAACTTCCCATCAACCATCCGAAATCACTCTGAGGCTCCCGGGACCTCAACTAAAAGCACGAACAAGTCATATACCACTGAAAAAACTTACACCAATCTCCAAAATACCTCAAACAACATCAAATCAACCAAATAGCATTGGATTCAAGCCTAAAAACTCCAAAAACTTCCGAATTCCATTTTTGATCAAAAAGTCTACCAAACCTCGTCCGAATGACCTAAAATTTTGCGCACACGTCACATTTGACACAACGAACCTACTACAAGTTCCGAAATTCCATCCGACCCCTATATCAAAATCTCACCTATCAACCGGAAAACGCCAAAATTTCAATTTCGTCAATTCAGGCCTAAATCTACCACAGACCCCCAAATTACATTCCGATCACGCTCCTAAATCCCAAATCACCTAACGGAGCTAGCCAAATCATAAAACCCCAATTTCGAGATCAAATACTAAAAAGTCAAGACTGAGCCAAACCTTTTAAATTTAAGGCTTCAAGCGGAGAATCATCATTTCATATCTATTTCGATTAACCTGAAAACCAAAACCGATGATTTACATAAGTCACAATACATAACATGGGGCTAGTCATGCCCGAGAACTGGCGAGCAGAGTGCAAAATTACAAAACAACCGGTCGGGTCGTTACATGTATATAAGTGTTCTCCAACGATTAGATAACGGCTAGTTTGACTCTCTTAAATGTAAAATAATTTACTAAATAATAAGTTTTTTTTTTATGAACTGGAGAATGCATTGACAAGTGAAGATGTACATAGAGGAGGGCATAAACCAAACCTCTCAGAGGAAAGTTGGGATGGACTAAGTCCATCCATTACAATTTGACTAGTCCAACAAGAATTAGGAGGGCTGCTCCTTAAACAGATTAGCTCACAAAACAAAGGAACTAAGAAAGATCACTCAGCCTGGATCAAAAATAAAGGTCCTCTTTCTTACCCTGATTCTGAAATTTGGCATCCCTTTCTCGTCATTCTTCAATAAGGATATAAACTGCCTTGGAAGATTTATAGCGTCGGTGAAGAACTGACTCTTCCTCTCTACTTCAGCTTTATTAGCTAGGAGGTCTGCTGGGATGTTACCTTCTCTGAGTGTGTGAACATATTGAAAAATTCCAATTAGATTCATTGCTTGAATCGCTGAGATATCATCCTTTATATGCCAAGTAGTAGAAATTTCTCCTCTTATCATCTGGATAACAACAAGAGAATCTGACTCAACTGTCAACATGTTGAAGCCATGATCTAAGCACCATCTAACTCCGGTTTTGATTGCTTGAGCTTCAGCTGAATTGTTTGAGCAACTACCAAGGTAAACCGTGAAAGCCATGATCAAACGTCCGAGATGATTTCTTAACACCAATCCACCTCCTGCATTACCTGGGTTTCCTTTGCTACAACCATCAACATTTAATTTGAATTCCCCAACACTCGGTTTATTCCATCTCACAGGAAGAATGTGTAGTTGAGGTTTGATTATGTCTACCAATTGACATATCCTCGGGAAAGAAGACATAAAAGGCAGAGAAGGAAATTCAGTATAAAGCAACAGTTGCATCAAGTAGGTAATTTGACTAATGATTCTATGAATTGAACTTCTGATACCCTCATATTTGTAGGTACATCTATATTTCCATATTTCCCAACAGATAATAGAGGGGAGACATTGCAATATCATGTCATGAACTTTGTTTTGTGGTTTGACGAGCCACCATCTGATGAATTTGGCCCGAATACCACCAACAGAATTAATAGACAATCCACAAGCATCTTGAAAATATTTCCAAACTTTTAGAGCCACATCACTATCACAAAATAAATGGTTTGTAGTTTCCATATTGCTATTGATGCAGCAATAACATTTTGAGGGCCCATGAACCCCAAACCTGATCAAAGAGTCATCAGTTGCAAGCTTACCATTTAGTAATCTCATAACATGAAAAGATACTTTAAAAGGTAGATTACGGTGCCAGATCTTAGTTGTAGTGAAGGAAGAGCCTCTAGATTTTCTAAAAGTTTTCCATGCTGATTTACTAGAAAATGATCCAGTGGGGTTTGCGAGCCAAATAGGAAAATCTTTCTCTTCAGGAGAAATCTTGATAGATTGAATATGAGAAACCAAATTAGAAGGGAGAGTATCACAGAGTTTATCCAGCTTCCATTGGTTGTGCGCAATAAAATCAGCCACTTTTATCTTCTGGGACTTGTTTCCCTGTTGAACTAAATTAGCAAGGGCTCCTTTATTGGTCCAGTTATCCCACCAAAAGGAGAGATTACCTTTTCCTACATTCCATAAAATATGTGCTTCACAGTCTTTCTTGATATCCATTAGCCTTCTCCAAGAGTGTGACTGAGTATAACACTTTTTTCTAGCAATTGGATGACATCTTTTGCAGTATTTAGCTTCCAGGAAGAGAGTGAGAAGAGACTTTTGAGTTCTGAAATTCCACCAAGATTTAGCAGCAAAAGAAATGCAAATGTCATGAATTGATCTAAAACCTACCCCTCCCTCCGTCTTAGGATAACATAAATTCTGCCAGGAAAACCAATGATAACTTTTCTTGCTCTCTATTGTACCCCAGAAAAAACTAGCAAGTGATTTTTCAATTTGATCAAGGGTAGTTTTTGGTGGATGCATAATAGATATGATATGTAAAGGAATAGAATGCAATATAGACCTGATAAGGACTGCTCTACCCCCAAAAGAGAGAATTTTACCTTTTCAACCCTGAGTTCTATTTGCTATTTTGGCCACCATATTTCCAAAGTAGCAAATTTTCTTTCTCCCAGGGTAAATAGGGCACCCCAAATAAGTAAAAGGGAACTGGGAATGGGAAAAACCAGTGATGCTTTTGATGTCTTCAATTACAGTTGAAGGAGTTTTAGAAGATACCAGGAATGTAGATTTTCTTTTATTCACCATTTGTCCTGAGGCTTGTTCATAGTCCTCCAACTTTTTCATCATCATGGCAATAGATAACAAGTCACCAGAGGAGAAGAGGATGGTATCATCAGCATATGTGAGGTGAGTAATTAAAGGACTGCCTCGATCCATAGAGAAATTAATAAAAGTATCATGTACTAGCTGGTCCATCATGTAAGACAACAATTCTGCCCCAATGACAAAAAGTGAGGGGGATAGTGGGTCTCCTTGCTTAAGGCCCCTAGAGGATTTGAAAAACCCATGTCTCACTCCATTGACATTGATGGAGTACCAATTGTTTGAGATCAATCTTGCAACCATATCAATCCAACATTCAGAAAAGCCTAATTTCCTCATAGTTTGACAGAGGTAGTCTCAAGGAACTCTGTCAAAGGCCTTTGCCATGTCTAGCTTAAAAACTACATTACCATTGACATTAGGTCTATTCAAGTTATGAATAAGTTCTTGAGTAAGCATAACATTATCTGAGATTGACCTACCTTTAAGGAAACCAGTTTGGTTTGGAGAAATAAACCTGTTCATAAGAGGGACTAGCCTACTGTTAAGCAACTTTGAGATAATTTTGGAAGTGAAGTTGCTTAGACTAATAGGCCTGAAATCAGTGAATTGTTGCGGGTTATCAATTTTAGGGATACGGACAAGGCAAGTATGAGTAAATGATCTAGGGAGAGGTTGCCCAGAGAAGAATTCCAAAACCACCAGATAGAGATCATCAGAAATTATATTCCAGCAGTGTTGAAAGAATTTTCCAGAAATGCCATCGGGGCCAGGCGAGCTGCTACTATCCATGGAGAATACTACCTGTTTCAGTTCATCCATGGTAGGGAGTGCCTCTAAAACCAAATTGTCTTCTTCATTTATTACTCTGTTAAGCCCCCTAAGCTTTGAAAAATCTCTGTAAGTATTTTCTTGTGTGAACTGCTGCTCAAAAAAGTTAATAGCTTCAATAGCTATATCATCTTTGTTCTCAATCCAGGTACCATCATGCTTCTTGATTCTTGTAAGTTGTAATTTTTTTCTTCTAGAATTAATTACAGAGTGAAAGTACCTAGTGTTATTGTCACCATCCGTAAACCACTTCAAGCCAGCTTTTTGTCTCCAAAATGACTCTTCATTTTTTATGCGCCTAATTAATTGTGCATTCACATTATTGTATTCCATCCTATTGCTTTCAGTATTGTCATTTAGACATATTTCCTCTAATACCTCAAGCATATTGTGCAATTCCTTGGTCTTAGCAAAAACATTCCCAATAGAATTCTTGGACCAAAAGGAAAGACTTTTACAGACATTTTTAGCTTGAGATGAAATCTCCACATAGGGCCTCCTTCTACTTGTAGATTCCAGGCTTGTTCTACCACTTGCATAAAACCCTCTTGTTCAGTCCAAAGATCTAAGCATCTGAAATACTTTTTAGGCTCCAATTGTGGATTAGAAGTGGAGACAAGCAAAGGAGCATGATCAAAGCCAGTTCTCACCAAATGTGTGACAGAGGTATCTGCAAAATTCTGTAACCATTCTGAGTTAACTAGAGCTCTATCCAGTCTTGCCCATATCCTCTTAGTAGGTGCCCAGCCATTACACCAGGTAAAAGGACTTCCAGTGTAACCAAGATCCAAAAGGCCACTATCCACAATGCAATTGATGAAGGGCAAGCTTTTATTCATATTGTGAATTTTCCCACCTTTTTTCTCTTGAGGATCAGTAATAGAGTTAAAATCCCCTATCACCATCCATGTAAATAATATAAAATATTTTCCAAACCATGATGCATATAACCTTTTGAGATACCACTATTTTTCCAACATATATATCAATACATTTGTTTAATTCTACAATTAATCCCTTTCAAATCTCTTATTTAGGCATTGGTTTTAGGAGCGATACATTGTCTGGTTCGTGACGCGATACTGCGTGTATGATTCATTAGTACTGTTTAAAAATAAAAAATATAGGATTGGTGTGTTTGTTGGTAAACAAAGACAGATAGAAAACATAGGAGATAAAAGAAAGTACCAGTCTGCAATACAACACTTGCTCTCGCGCTAAAAACTCATAATCTGCGATAAACACATTGACCCGTGTAAAGTCCATTCAGCCTTCACTTTTAAACTATTTAGAATAAGGAGGTTACAACACAACAACTACTACACCTCCGTCTCAGACAAATTGAGAGTCATAAATATGAATCATCTTCATAGTCAGTTGAGGAGTGGTTGTAACGTGATTTCTAAAAGAAATAAAAAGTATTTCAATTAAACATAGGAAAATACTAAGTAAGTAATTTTGGAGAGATCAAGTTTTCCGTAAAAATAAATCCTTGATGATAGATATCAAATTGAGGCCGTAACTAAAATGGACCTTTGGATGTCCAAAATCCAGCCCCAAAATATTGAAAATGTGTCCAGTACTGTAGTTCGCCATCCACAAACCTATATTTCGATATGCTTGAGAAAACTTATCATCTCGTATAGTATACAAGTCAATCCAAGATTCCTTAACACTACGGGTGGAAAAATAATAAAGAAAATAGTTAACCACCCATATTATCCACTAAAAAATGGGTTGGATAATGAATTTTTTAAAAACGAGTCAAAAATGGATAAAAACCATATTATCCATTTAAAAAATAGATAACCAATGAGTAACCAATGGATAACCAATGGGTCTAACTTTTACATTTATAAAGCCTTAAATTGGGGGTTCCTCAAGGTAGGGAGACTAAGAATTCTCCCAAAAGTGATCATATACAAAAAGTCATGGATAATATGGGTAACCTATATTATCCTCCGGTTAACCCATTTTTATCCGTATTAAATATGGGTCGGGTCGGATAATTAATCCATTTTTTATTACTCGTTTTTTACCCGAATCATATCTGACCCGACCCACCCGTTTGCCATTCCTACTCGACACCATAGTCTTTCATAACCCATATCCTAATGTTCCCTCCATATAGTCCATATAAGAACAATAAGTGCGAATCATTCCTCCCAATATAGAAACACCAAGTTCGACGTACCTGTGGCAAGAATGACATATTTGATCTGGCAACGGTATTACTCCATACACCTCATTTGAAATACTAAATGAAATCACAGAATGATATTTGAAAACCCGATCCAATGAAATGCCCCATATACAAATGCCAAAGAGTCCATACAGGAGAACAAATTGTTAATGTTGGGAGAATAATCATTTTTTCTCCAGGATCCACTTTTGAGCGCAACTTGGGTAGAATAAGGCTTATACACATCAATCTTAAGAATCTTGAAGCCATCGCTAGTCTAATCATATCCCATCCGTAAATAGAAAATGAGGGATGTTTTGGTGGAAACTGCGGATTGGGAAGTATTATTGATTCTCCTGTGGAGGGATTCAATAGGAAAAGTTGCTCAACTTCATGGGTAACAAAGATGAGGATAAGAGACAAGCTATAGGAACAACATAACATCTTACAATACCTTGCTTTACATTTTATAGGGGAATCAAGATTTTTTACATCAATTGAGGATAAAGAAGAACGATAGCAGCACATCATACCATCCTTAGGGAATGGTTGGCAAATAAGAAGTTTTTGAGAATCCTGGTTATTCATAGCATGTGATTGAGATGCTTCGTCGTAAAGTAAGGGTCGGAGATTAATGCCTCCTATGATTTTGAAACACATCTATATCGAAGAAGATACAGCACGAGTAACTTGATGAGGATTTCCATAATTTTTTCCTTGTGGAAGTGAATTCCAGTGGCCTATATAGGAAAATGCAAGTGCTTTAGTAGTTCACTGGTTGAAGACATTAGTCTTTGGGACACATACATAATTATATATATAACGAGGGGTTGTATTAGTGAAAATTAGACTCACCATGTGGATCTATTAAATGGCGACACGTGTCAGCAAAGTTTGAAGAAAAGTGAAGAATGACATGTAAAGATGATATGTGAAACATCCTCGGGACCGAACATACTCGTACCGTGCCTGTTAGCCTCGGAACTGATCATCATGAAATAGCCCGGATCAGGTGCAGGAGAATATCTCATAATTACAAATGAGGAAGGAATCAACTAATCCCAGATTATATGGGATTTACCATAATTATACCACCAATTACAAATAAATTATGCAACGTATAATAAATGCAATAAATGATTGTAATGGTCAGAACAAGGCAATCAATTATAAGATTGACTCAACAGGCACGAGATTGACTCAACAGGCACGAGACTGACTCAACAGGCACGGGACTGACTCAACAGTTACAAAATTAACTCATCAATTATGGAATTAACTCATCGGTTACGGAATTAACTTATCAGTTACGGAATTCCAGCATTTACATAGCTGTTACAAGTCTTCCAAAAGTAATGGATGGATTGAGTAAATACTCATAATGAACCCATAATTCAAGGAGACTAGTTACTTAGATTTAGGCCTATAAATAGACATACTTTTACAACCATCAGGAGAATCTAATTTTCTTCTCTACAATTCTATACATTGTAATTTATAGCATATTGCTCTCAAGTTAGCCAAAGTTCGGCCCTTCAAAATCTGTTCGGCTCATTATCCTATCAAGGATCATTCAATAAGAATTCTTTCTTCTTTGCTTTATTTTTATTATATTATATCTCATTGAATTAGACAAGAGGGATTGCTCTGATGGTAAGCAACCCCCACTTCCAACCAAGAGGTTGTGAGTTCGAGTCTCCCCAAGAGCAAGGTGGGATATTCTTGGAGGGAAGGATATCGGGGGTCTATATGGAAACAGCCTCTCTACCCCAGGATATGGTTAAGGTCTGCGTACACACTACCCTTCCCAGACCCCACTAAGTGGGATTATACTGGGTTGTTGTTGTTGTTGTTATATGTCATTGAATTTATTTCTCACTACTTTATCACGTTGTATTAACAAAATTTTATATCTTTCGGATTGAATCGGTTGCTTGTGGTGCGTCATATAAAATTATTGCTTTGACCTTGAAAACTATTTTTTGGGTTAAACAGTTTATTTTCGTTACCGGGAACTCAAGCAAATTTGCTATTCATCCAAAGATAGTAACATTTTTTGTTAATCGCTTGTTTTCGGTTTAAACCTTCATGCTGGCTAAAATTTTTCAATTAATACAATTGAGGACAACCAAGTTGGAGATGGTTTTATCATGTAAAATAAAAAGGGAATAACAGCCATGATGATGATATGTAAGCAACAAGCAGAGAAAAATAGAGAATATACATCGATATATTGGTACCGCAACTATTAGTACCAAAACTAATTATAACAGATCTGAACGAAACAGTTCCGGAACAGGAGGTTCAGATACACCAGGTAATTTTAATTTGCAAAAATTAGATCTAACCTTATAGAAACAGATCAAGGAACAAAACGAGCGGGTAGAACACCTCCGGGAATTCCTATCTATCCTACAAGAATGATATGCATAACTGTTGTAGCACCAGGTTTTAAATAGAAGAAGACACGGTAAATCAAATTGACACTAATGAGATTCTAGGGTGATCCGAATCTAAACGCAAAGATCTAAAAATAGGTCCGAGCAAAGAGATACGAGATTTTCTTCACGGGCTGAAAAAGATCCGGATCTACCCGAACAGGTAAGGGATTACCTATCTAAATTGTAAAATTTCACACGAGAAGAATGAAGATTAGGAAGAACATGGGTAAAATACCCACGGGATTACTTACAAAGATACCAGACCTAACAACTGAAAAAGAAGAGATAGTTGCGGGATGAAATAGCCTACGAGGAAAGAAGGTTCATTAACAACTGTGGACAATTATACAAATATTTTCGGAAGCAATCATTGAACCAAAGGCATCAGAAGCCACAAGGTCAAATGCTGAAGAACTAGAAATTATCATTGACATCCCAAACAGGAGGGTTTGCGTTGGCCGAGACTCAACACCGAATTTAAAGGTAAGTTGATTAAACTTTTACATGTTAACAAAAATTGCTTTGCTTGCCTCCATGATAACATAACAAGTGTACCACCGGAGGTAAATGTTTATATGCTCAATATTAACCCATGGTATAATCCGGTCAAGCAAATGAATAAACTAGAGTCAAATAATAAAATATAAAGTTATAGAACTTTGAAAGATCGGTTTAGTCCGAAAAGTCGAATCATTCGAACTTGCTATCTAACAACAACGCATCATTACTTTCAAAATTTCGAGGAGAAATATGATTGCCGCTACACCAAATTTTCTCGGATGTCTCGGTAAATGCAATTTTCATTCAAGAAAATAAAGGTACACATTCTCCTATTTATTATAAAATGCTCTTAGATACGGAAACTACATATCTACATTATGATAAATTGGCATTAATTGCAGTTGCCCTAAATATAAGGCTTTATTTTCAATGTCATTCAATTTTCGTAGTCACTATATTTTTATTGTGCAATATTTTGCATAAACATGAACTGTCAGGAAGGCTAGTGTCACGACCCAAACTCCGATCGTGATGGCGCCCAACACCTTGTTAGGCAAGGCCGACCATTCGAACACTCTCAACCCGAAATACAAAGCCCCTTATCGGTCATTTGAATTTAAAACAACCATTAAGCAAAATTTCAATCTGTGATAACCATAATAACACTGCGAAAACCACAATAATAGCAATACAACCCCTATCAGATCTGGCGTCACGAGTCAGAGCCTCTAGATACAACTGAGCAACATCCTACACATATGAAAGTCTAGACGCAGAAGTAAAAGCAAGATAAGAGGAGAAATCGAGTCCTGCGGACGCTAGGCAGCTACCTCGATGACTCCGATAGATGAACTAGGCAGCAGCAACAAACTCAGCTATGCCTTCGGGATCCCTGTATCTGTACACAAGGTGCAGGGAGTAAAGTCAGTACTCCGACTCAGTGAGTAATAGCAATAAATAACAAATGGAAGTAAGAATTCTCATAGAAACACGGCACAGTTCTATAACCAACAGTAAAGGCAGTAAACAATGGCTAAACAAGGAAAACAGGTGAAAATCTCTCAAAAGTCCGGCAAATTACCAACACTGTTGCGGCGCGTAGCCCGATCCAATAATAATATATACTGCTGTGGCGTGCAGCCCGATCAAATAATAATATATATACCGCTGCATTGCGCAGCCCGATCCAATAATAATAGTCGACTGCGCTCACTAGGGTGTGTGTAGACTCCGGAGGGGCTCCTACAGCCCAAGTGCTATAATACTGCGGCGTGCAGTCCGATCCACATAATATATCACTGCGGCGTGCAGTCCGATCCATATAATATATATCACTGAGGCGTGCAGTCCGATCCATATAACATATCAATGCGGCGTGCAGTCCGATCCATATAACATACTACTGCGACGTGCAGTCCGATCCATATGAAATATTACTACGGCGTGCAGTCCGATCCATACATGTATATGTATATACTGCTGCGGCGTGCAGCCCAATCCGGTGTATATCAAATACCCTCACTATGGGGTCCTTGACCCCTCTCAGTCAATATAGACTTGGCCTCTCGGGCCCACTCAGCTAAAACGGGGTTTCCAACCCTAGGTATTTCTCATTTAGAGTGCAAATTGCTAAGACCGGTTCATATTATGTTTTACAGTTTAAGAATATGAATGAGAGTATGATTTCAACAGGTAAAGTGAGGTCAATTAGCCCAACATGCTCCCTAAGGGTCCTACAGATCAGCATAAGGCCCTAAACATGGCAACTAGCCCAAAATATACTGATACTAACTCAGTCTCAGTCAAAAGTACAGCAGAGTCATGAATCGGGATGGACCGAGTCCGAATCCTCAATAGTAACATCACCATGCTCATCATGTAGTGCGTATCTCATCTCAACATAGCACTACATAGTGCAACTACGGGGTTTCCAACCCTCAGTACATCATTTATAACCATTACTCACCTCAAGCCGGCCGAAATCTTAGCTCGCCTTGTGCTTCCCTCACAAATCAACCTCCTCGTGCGTAGAATCTGGCCAAAACTACAAGGAATACGTTATGATCAGCTAATGGGTCATAACCCAATCGAAAGAACTTGAAAAATACCCAAAAATACGAAGTTGGCAAAACCCAAGCCCCGGGCCCATGTCTCGAAAAATTATAAAATTAACATCACCGGCTTCCTTATCTCTCCACGAGTTCATACATACCAAATTCACAAAAATCGGAGCCCATTTGACCCCTCAAATCACTAGTTTAAACTCTTTCAAATTTCAAGCCCTAACCTCCATTTTTAACCTTAATTCCCTTGGATTTTCGGTGTTAATCCATGTTTTTACACCATAATAACATAATCTAAGACCAAGAATCCATACCTAATGAAAACTCTCGAAACCCTCTTCAAAATCGTCCAAAAATCGCCTAAGTCTGAAGTCCAAAATGTTTGCGCTTTCAAAATTCGCGAAGAAGACTTAACTTATTATTCTGCCCAGATTTTCGCTTCTGCGGTTCGAACTCCGCACCCGCGGTTACCGCTTTTGCACCCAATCCACCGCTTCTGTGGTTCAGCTTAAGAGGTCCAAGACCGCTTATGCGGTAAAAGTATCCACTCCTGCAGACCCACTTCAGCGGCCAGGATTCTACTTCTGCGGAACCTGCCTTGAGCACCATTTCCGCTTCTGCGCTCCCATCGACCGCTTCTGCGATACCGCACCTGCGGTCCCAGAACCGCAGGTGCGAAAATACCAGAACGTGCAACCTTAAATATGCAACAAACTTCAAAACTCTCCGTTTAACCACCCGAATTCACCCCGAGGCCCCCCGGACCTCAACCAAAAGCACAAACATGATCTATTACCTTATTCAAACTTGCTCGAACCATCAAAATACTATCGTTAACATCAAAATCATCAAATTTTACCAAATCAAAGCCTAAGTTCTTCAAGAACTTCTGAAATGTATTTTTGATCAAAAACCCAACCAAACAATGTCCGGATGACCTGAAAATTTGCACACATATCCAAAATCACCTAACGAAACTACAGCAACTCTCGAAATTCCATTCTGACCCTCGGATCAAATTCTCACCCATCAACCGGAATTCGCCAAAATACTAACTTTGCCAATTCAAGCCTAATTCTACACCGGTCCTCCAAAATCAATTCTGATCACGCTCCTAGGTCACAAATCATTCCCCGAAGCTAACCAAATCACCGGAAATCACATCCGAGCCCTATAACTCATGAGTCAACGTTCGGTTGACTTTTCCAACTTAAGCCTTCCTTAAAGAGACTAAGTGTCTCATTTCTTATCAAAACCATTTCAAATCAACTCTCACACACCACATACCGATAATGAAATATGAAGAAGCAACAAACGGGAAAAATAGAGCAGCAACACATGAGATGACGGGTCGGGTCATCACATCCTCCCCAACTTAAACAATCGCTCGTCCTCGTGCATACCCAGAGTTGTACTAGAAGTAACCCAATGGCTAAATGACTTTACCAAGCATATATTCGGGGTGGTCCCATGTCACCCTATCTCGCATAGGTCCGATGACACAACATAACTGAAATCTCACAATCTATCTAGACCATAATCCGTAGAACCCTATTGCACTTTTCGAAATCATACACAAGATCAGAATCTCATATCTACGCTCCGAATAAGTCCGAACCAGCTGTAATAGCTCATACCTGCAACCTCAGGTGAACTCATGTGATGTACCCTACAACCCAAACACTCGAAACGATAACTTCTATCCATAGCAATTGCCCACAACACCTGAATTCCGGTAGGAACCTCATATTGACTGAAATCTCATTACAACACTTTCTTATACTGCCCACGATATTGAAACACGCGATAAACCGAAACCATTTCTGAGGTCAACCATTTATGAAGCCACTTCCCCTCCGACAATTACCATAGCAAATCTCCGAGCCGAACCTCGATATTATCCTTCCAATAAGCTGAAATCAAATCCGTCCATATTCATCGATGAATCCCACGATCACCTCGAATCCAACACACCACTCTGGTGATATGACGTCTCACCACAGTCCTAAGGCACAACTAGCACAATCCACGCACTAGTGAAGGGTGGTCTGAACATACTCAAATTATGACAAATGGCTCAAACAACAGAACTGTAACTCAGACTCCTCAGTACCATCACAACACAAGGCTGGGACCCCGTCCCACATCATAGAAATAGAATACCTAAATCTACCCCGAAGGGCCTAATCTCCACGTAGCCTCGCTACAATGCGTGATCTTATCCAAACATTGTTACACATGAAACACCTCAAGTCGCTATACTCGAAATTGACAACCACGCACGATTGATATCTAGCACCCAAAAAAATCATTATACCCATGGTGAAGCAAGAAATATACACCATACGATCCTGAAAGGACACAACCGAGGCGCCATTCGTCGAGCAACACCCAATACGGACTTTCCTTGGAACCAGGAAACAAGTCATACAAGACAACATATGGAGAACTATTCCCATCATCACACTATTGCGGCGTGCAACCCAATCCAAATAACATACCCGTGGCGGCGTACCACATATATCCATGGCGGCGTGCCACCCGATTCATACATATATCTCATATAAGGAGATGCATATCAAGCCAAATTTGCTCGTTATCAAGAAGCCTGAAGTCGCTCCTCCCACTACTATAACTCCTGCCGGAGTCGTACGATATGGTGCTCGGTACCAAGTCAATATCGAAATCCACAATCTCGTTTGTCGACATGCCCAGACACAAGGAACGCATCCGAAAAAAAGTCCCTCAATACCGGAACTGAATCAATGGTAGAAACCTCTATATTGACATATGTCACAAAGACCCAATTAAGGAAAGCAATCTTTCCTGGCCGTCCGCTGATCTTTGGAATACCAACCACTCTGCTATAACATAACCCGATACACCTCGCCATGGCATTTTCCGACATAGCCCATAGCACAATAATCTAGAATAACCCACATTGCTACAACCAATCTACAACTCAGCATCATATACAAAATCTAACATACCAAGAAAGAAGGACCCACTCGGGCCTCCAATCCCAATAGCCGCTAACGGTACCAATACACACTATCCACAACCACTACATAGCCTGAACATGAGAACTCCCAGTCTCCCGCTCCACATAGCACACAAATTACTATGCCTGATCCCAAATTATGCAGTATAAATACATGTTACACCTCGCGTACCCAGTCATTCTTCGAGGATATTCTAAAATTCTTCTGTGCCACCAAACAAACTCAGATATCAACAGTCGATCTAGCAAGAAAGTGTCGCAATACTACCGAAGTGCCATCAACTTAATCACATTGCCCTTTTTCTGAAACATATACCCTCACTATGATTAGCAACACCATTTCCTTAGTCATACGAGGATCATTCACCCTAATCATCTGAAGATCGATTCTTAATCACCTGCAGCTGCCCGTGCTGCTTAAGAATTTAATGACTTTCCATTCTGAACTGAACCGAGCCTTACACACATAAATCCCAATACTCCACAACATATCGCATATACCATACCACACTAGGATAACATGAGAACTTTTATCTCCCTTCCGCGCCGCAGACACAGACGCACTCAACTAGTCAAGAACTTTTATTGATCCCATTTAGAAGAAAATCATTACACACTCCATGCTTCGCATACCCATAGAAAATATACTCATCTTCAAACCACGGTAAAACCCAACAAGAACATCTCTGCCATCTCCATTTGTACAAGCTAAACTGCCAGGACTGAATCTTTCTGTCAAACCCAAGCTGAGCAAGTCGTCAAAACCCAAGAGCATTGTTGTAAAATTCCTATAAAAGCTCATTACCTCGAACACATACAAAGAATTAATCATATCCTTACCATACCGATTCAGTCTACTATCAAGCTATACCATCTATCAAATTTCTCTTTTTGTTCATCATTCACTTGATATTTCTCCCTCGCTGAAGCATCGAAATGCCTCAATCCAGGCTTACCATACGAGACTCGCACATAAGGCCATGCTGTTATAACCCATGAGCCACTAAATATTCTCTCAAACATTCCCAGAAATACCATGTTCTAGAATACTTTACTTTGAAGAACTTCCTGCGAATCTGAATTCAGTTCCATTACCTTCCAGATACCGATACATAGAATCCCATAATCGAGATAAAAATACCACAAGTCTCGACATTTTCCAATGAAAACACAGTCTCTGACTATATACACGACCTTGAGACACCTGATTGTTACATGTAAAATCTTGAACACATTAGAATCATTCTCGAAAGTCATTCACTCCTATTCCGACTGCAAATTACCTAACTTAACGAACAGAACCACTCGTGCCTTATTAGAACTCTGACACCGTAGGACATAATCTCATTCCAATATGAACGAACATCTTCCTTCTCTATATACTGAGCATTCTTTATCAACAACAGCTCAAGACATCCTATTATTTCTTCACATCTACGAAGCACCATATAACCTTTATCAAAATTTTGCTTCACTCGTGCCATCCTCGGCTCATTCTCCGTAACCAGGACCAATCAGCCAGCATACCTCAAAACGGGAACAACATAGCACATAATCGTGTGATCAGCTAATCAATAACAACCTCCCCAACTTGGCTCGAAGCCATCTATCAGGACATATTTAATAACCCATAATACTTTTACTCTAATGATGTCACAACATTATAGTGAGATTAAACTCAAATCATCTACTAGTTTATGAAAACACAGATCCTCGGATACTGAAATCCTCTACAAACCTCGCATTCATCCCCACATCAGCTGAATCCACTCTCTAAAGTGACCCAAATTTCCCAATTACAACACGCATCCTTCCATTACACATGAGATCTTCTAACAATATACATAAGAATCGTACCCCTTAAGAACAGTCCGCATGAGATAACNCCATTTAGTCTTCCTGAGACTGAACTCATATCGCCACACGTAATGTACTTCACTTCTCAACTAGGAGATACGAAAATATTCTTCACGTGCCCATAATTTACACTACACATCAAGCCACAATAGGAATCGAATCACTTAACAGTCCATCTACTATTCTGCAGACTTCTTCGTCATTACTAAGTCATATAGAAATATTACACAGTACCAACATACTCATTACGTAGCTATCCACCCGTCATTCCCACAATTAGGGACAATACTAAACATATAAGTTCATAACACCAGCTCACAAAATCAGCACCTTGGTGCTCAAGCCATAAGCAAAGATCCGGCCTCAAGTCCTCCAGACTGGCCCAACATCAAACTCACGGGATCACATCTCGCCCCTCGCTTGAGGAATCACAAGCCATCAAGGCACTTACAATACTGAGCGCTTATGTGCGCATACAGACGTGTGGAAGGAATTTCAAGAGTTATATCTCAATCTGAATCAAGCACGCACGATAAGAATTCCAAGAAAGTGAGGTTTTCCTAAAGGTTCTGAAGCCTCTCGAGGATAAATACATACGTCTCCGTACCGATCCGCAAGACTCTACTAAACCGGCTCATGACTCGCGAGACCTGGTAACCTAGGCTCTGATACCAACTTGTCACGACCCAAACCCCGATCGTGATGGCGCCCAACACCTTATTAGACAAGCCCGACCATTCGAACACTCTCAACCCGAAATACAAAGCCCCTTATCGGTAATCTGAATTTAAAACATCCGTTAAGAAAAATTTCAATCTGTGATAACCATAGAAACAATGCGGAAACCTCAATAATAGCAATACAGCCTCTATCAGATCTGGCATCACGAGTCAGAGCCTCTAGATACAGCTAAGCAACATCCTATACATATGAAAGTCTAGATACGGAAGTAAAAGAAAGATAAGAGGAGAAATCGGGTCCTGCGGATGCCAGGCAGCTACCTCGATGACTCCGACAGATGAACTAGGCATCAGCAACAAACTCAGCTATGCCTCCGGGATACCTGTATCTGCACACAAGGTGCAGGGAGTAAAGTGAGTACCCCAACTCAGTGAGTAATAGTAATAAATAACAACTAGAAGTAAGAATTCTCGTAGAAACACTGCATAGTTCTATAACCAACAGTAAATGCAGAAAACAACGGCTAAAAAGGGAAAACAGGTGAAAATCTCTCAAAAGTCCGGCAAATTACCAACACTGCTGCGGCGCGCAGCCTGATCCAATAATAATATATACTGCTGCGGCGCGCAGCCCGATCCAATAATAATATATTTACCACTGCGGCACGCAGCCCGATCCAATAATAATAGTCGACTGCATTCACTAGGGGTGTGTGCAGACTCCGGAGGGGCTCCTACAGCCCAAGCGCTATAATACTGCGGCGTGCAGTCCGATCCACATAATATATCACTGCGGCGTGCAATCCGATCCATATAATATATATCACTGCGGCGTGCAGTCCGATCCATATAACATATCACTGCGGCGTACAGTCCGATCTATATAACATACTACTGCGGCGTACAGTCCGATCCATATAACATACTACTATGGTGTGCAGTTCGATCCATATAACATACTACTGCGGTGTGCAGTCCGATCCATACATGTATATGTATATACTGCTGCGATGTGCATCCCAATCCGATGTATATCAAATACCCTCACTATGGGGTCCTTGACCCCTCTCAGTCAATATAGACTTGGCCTCTCGGGCCCACTCAGCTAAGACGAAATTTCCAACCCTAGGTATTTCTCATTTAGAATGAAAATTGCTAAGACCGGTTCATATTATGTTTTACAGTTTAAGAATATGAATGAGAGTATGATTTCAACAGGTAAAGTGAGGTCAATTAGCCCAACATGCTCCCTAAGGGTCCTACAGATCGGCATAAGGCCCCAAACATGGCAACTAGCCCAAAATATACTGATACTAACTCAGTCTCAGTCAAAAGTACAGCAGAGTCATGAATCGGGATGGACCGAGTCCGAATCCCCAACAGTAACATCACCACGCTCATCATGTAGCGCGTATCTCATCTCAACATAGCACTACATAGTGCAAATACGGGGTTTCCAACCCTCAGTACATCATTTATAACCATTACTTACCTCAAGCCAGCCGAAATCCTACCTCGCCTTGCGCTTCCCTCACAAATCAACCTCCTCGTGCGTAGAATTTGGCCAAAACCATATGGAATACGTTATGATCTGCTAATGGGACATAACCCAATCGAAAGAACTCGAAAAATACCCAAAAACACGAAGTTGGCAAAACCCGAGCCCCGGTCCCACGTCTCGAAAAATTATAAATTAACATAACTGGCTTCCTTATCTCGCCACGAGTTCATACATACCAAATTCACAAAAATCTGAGCCCACTTGACCCCTCAAATCACTAGTTTAAACTCTTTCAAATTTCAAGCCCTAACCTCCATTTTTAACCTTAATTTCCTTGGATTTTCGGTGTTAATCCATATTTTTACACCATAATAACATAATCTAAGACCAAGAATCCATACCTGAAAAAAACTCTCGAAACCCTCTTCAAAATCGTCCAAAAATCGCCTAAGTCCGAAGTCCAAAATGTTTGCTCTTTCAAAATTCGCGAAGAAGACTTAACTTATTATTCTGCCCAGATTTCCGCTTCTGCGGTTCGAACTCCGCACCCGCGATTACCGCTTTTGCGCCCAATCCACCGCTTCTGCGGTTCAACTTAAGAGGTCCAAGACCGCTTATCCGGCAAAGTATCCACTCCTGCGGACCCGCTTCAGCGGCCAGGATTCCGCTTCTGCAGAACCTGCCCTGAGCACCATTTCCGCTTCTGCGCTCTCATCGACCGCTTCTGCGATACTGCACCTGCAGTCCCAGAACCATAGGTGCGAAAATACCAGAACCTGCAACCTTAAACATGCAACAAACTTCAAAACTCTCCGTTTAACCACCCGAATTCACCCCGAGGCCCCCGGGACCTCAACCAAAAGCACAAACATAATCTATTACCTTATTCAAACTTGCTCGAACCATCAAAATACTATCGTTAACATCAAAATCATCAAATTTCACCAAATCAAAGCCTAAGTTCTTCAAGAACTTCTGAAATGCATTTTCGATCAAAAACCCAACCAAACGATGTCTGAATGACCTGAAAATTTGCACACATATCCAAAATCACCTAACGAAACTACAGCAACTCTCGGAATTCCATTTCGACTCTTGGATCAAATTCTCACCCATCAACCGAAATTCGCCAAAATACTAACTTTGCCAATTCAAGCATAATTCTACACCGGTCCTCCAAAATCAATTTCGATCACGCTCCTAGGTCACAAATCATTCCCCGAAGCTAACCAAATCACCGTAAATCACATCCGAGCCCTATAACTCATTAGTCAATGTCCGGTTGACTTTTCCAACTTAAGCCTTCCTTAAAGAGACTAAGTGTCTCATTTCTTATCAAAACGATTCCAAATCAACCCTCACACACCACATACCGATAATGAAATATGAAGAAGCAACAAACGGGAAAAATATAGCAGCATCACATGAGATGACGGGTTGGGTCGTCACAGCTAGCTAAACGAGTAGTTGAACTAAGTGAATATGATATTGTTTATCAGTCGCGTACGGCTATAAAATCACAAATTTAGCCGATTTCATGATTAATCTTAGCTCAAACATATTACCTGAACATATTATTTTGGCGATAATCCTCGAGATCTGGACCTTCTACACAAATAGGTCCACAAGTACTAAACTTTCCGAGTTAGGGACAATGCTTAATGCCTATCAGGGAAAGTAGTTACATAATTCATAAAAGTTATTTTATTACTAACAACAATGTCGAGTATGAAGCATATGCTACAAGGCTTAAATTAGCTTGGGGTCTCAGAGCAAAAATATTAATTCAGCGATTGATCGAATCCAAGAAAACTATGAAACCTAAGAATATCGAGCCAGATGTACTAGTCTCGGATCTACTGCTGATATCACTGGCTCCGAAAGCAATGCCGGGCTCTTATTGAGAAATATCATTTTCGGATCAAACAGTCTCGGGATTGAGGCATCTCTTATTTCGGCGATCCCTGATCTATCATCAATTCGAATGAAAATGAGGTAAGCTTGACTAATTTAATTTGGAATTGGTATAATAAATTCATTTATTACTTTCAGAATGGGACTTTACCCAAAGACAAACATGCTCTCGATAACTCTGAGTGTGTCTTATCCCGTAATGCCTTGTTGAAGGAGAATTATATTTGAGAATATTCAAGGCTCCAAAAGCTAAAATGCCACATGCGCCAAACAAAAAAAATATATAATGCAAGAGATTTATAAAGAAAGCAGTAAAAATTACTCTGGTAATAAGGCTTTAAATCGGTAACTCATCAAAGTCAGTATGAATAGCTCAAATCAAGATATGGCACGATCCTCGATAATATTTTGGAAACTCCGTAGTTCCCATCCAAAGTACCAAATATTTGATAAAAAGAGCTCCAATACCATCCCTATGTTGGAACTGGACCATTTGAAAGTCCATCAATATCGAAACTAACTATCTTACTGGGGACTATTAAATTGTGGAATGTCAAATTATGATTATAGTGTTTGAGTTCGCATACCTCAAAACTCAAACACTAGGAAGATTACTTATACTTGAAGATTAGTTAATTTCACCGGACATTATAAGAAGTGATACAAACAATTAATTGCCTTGGGAGATAGAATTCCTAAGAGTATTCCGATACTATTTACCAGCTCAACTCAGTAAGTTGTATTGCTCATATCAAGCATAAACACTTCAAATAATGTTGAATAAGTTCTTCAAAAATACATATACTACATGTACATAAAAAGGATCGAGAACTCCATGTCAGAGTCAAGAATCCCACGATAAAAAATGAGAGTTTTACATTTAAGTCAAGATAAAGGTATGCAAATATGACACCAGAATAAAGTTCACTTTGAACAAACACGTGACTTATATTCGGTCCAACAACGACCATCCAAGTTAAATATATAGGCCTTTCTTAATGGCTAATTGTATTATGACTCAGATCGAGTATCCTGTATATATAAATAAAAATCTCAAATATTATTTCAGACATGTGTCCCTCTCTACTTGGAAGTATGTTCATTTACTCCAATTTGGATTCAAATCCAAATGGATTAAAGGTCTCTTCAGGATAAATCTACTAAGATATATATTTGACTGGGATCAATATTCCCTTAAACTCAATGTCTTACCGGGATCAATACTCCCGTAAATCTTAATGGGGTCAATACTCTTGTAAATCCTACCGGGATTAATAATCCCTTAGACTAAAAGTCTACTCGGATCAATCGATCCTATTTTACGTCTGAATGAAAAGGAGACGTCCTATTCATAGCTTTTAAAGTATATAAAAGAGATCTCTTTTATTTAAAAGTTAGACGCCCAAAGGTAAAACTTTATACATCGCACAAGTAACGATGCATCCAAATATATATTTTAAGTCTAAAAGACTAAGTATGAGCACTAAAATAATTTTCTAAAGTGCCAAGAAAAACTTGTACTCAGATAAATTCTCTAAAAAAACAAATGATGATATTAGACCCGAAAGATACGAGGAACACTGTATTATTCCCGGTCTAGGTTATAACCCTTTTGATAAAAAAAAAAAGGGGGTTAAACAATCATCACCTAAAATATATACCTCTGAGTCTTGTATGTTTTTCCTTTTCAGGAAATGGACCATATGGAAAGAATAATCAAATTCTCGAGATTTCATACTTCAAAAGCTCTAACACTTGGGAGACTATATATATGGAAGGCAAAGAAGAATAGAAAATTCAAAATTCAAGTCTAGCCTAAGGTCTACCCAATAAACCGAAAGTCAAGAGCAAAGTCACGAGCCAAAAAACACAATCCTGACTCGAAAACCTTTGAAAACATATTCGTAAATATAAACGAATGTTTCAAAAAAGGTTAAAGGCAGAATATTAGTTACGGGTAAAAATGCACATCTTTGTACTTACTTAAAAACTATTGTAATTGAAAACAGTTACGGATGAAAAAGTATTACCCTTGTATTCATTTGAAAACTGTTATCAATAAAAATAGTTATGGGTAAAAGTTCATACCCTATATTTAAAACTGTTGTAAAAAAAAATAGTTATCCCCTTGTACTAATTCAAAAAAAACTATTGCAAAAGAAAAACGGTTATGAGTGCAAGCTTATATCGAATCTGTTAAAAGAAAAAACAGTTGCAAAATGAGTTATAGACGATACACAAACATATGTGAAATGTTATGAAAGTTCAATGTAAAAACTTTCTTCAAAACATTGTTAAAGAAAAACATTTGAAAATTCCTATCTCTCTTTTGTATATTTACACCATTATGAAGTTGAGGCGTGTTCTTCATTAAGTGTCGTTCATAAAAGGGCCCTCTTTTATAATTCGTGCTTATTCAAAAAAGTCACGGAGCATTAAAGCATTTTTAATGCAAAGTTAAAGGGTAAAACAAAAACCCAAACATTAAAATAGGCAGAAAATAAAGCCTATATATATATATCAAACTTTGCAAACATAAGGCAAAGATTTATCTTCAAACCCCGAAACATGACATGGGTAAACCAA
>MU687843.1:18008-50937 GCA_026770625.1 Nicotiana glauca | reverse complement strand
GATTTCTAAAAAGACTTAAGCTTCGTTTTCTCAAATTATTAAAGAGAATTGGCCTTTCTTGGATGATTGCTCCATGTTGACTTCTTGACTGATTGTCTGTCTGTGTGTGTTTATTTTGGAACGGGCCGAACGCCTCGGCAGATTAATAAATGTATCTATAGACGCGTCGTCGACCCTCGACAAGTGCACATTTATTTATGTTGGATCGGGTCGTCGCCTCGGTATGATTTGCACATGTCTGTGTTGTTGTCTTGAACTTCATTAAGTTATTATTGCCCTTTGGTGACTTAAAAATATTTGGAATATGTTTAGAGAGAAATTATGGAAATTTACCTATGAAGGAATTACATATTTACTTGTTTCTTCTAGCTGGATTAGAATCATGTTTATAAAATAAATCCACTGTTTAATATGTATATTTAGGATAAATAATCATTGGACTATTAGAGAATGTCAGAGTTGACCATCTCGTCTCTACCCCTTTGGAATTAGGCGGGACACTCACTGAGTACACGTTGATTACGTACTCATACTACACTTCTGTGCATTTTTGTTGCACAGGTATATATACCTCTAGCAGCCTACGGGGCGTAGCAGCATGGACGCTTCTGGGACTAGGTGAGCTGCATCATTCGAGGCGCCCGCAGCTAAGGTAGTCCCTTCCAGTGTACTGTATTTACTTTTCGTCCCCTGTATTTCGGACGGACATTGTATTTTATTTCTCTTATCAGTAGTTGCTTATATACTTGTGACACCGGGTTCTGGGGATGTATTTGGATTATTTGGAAATCTTAAAAGTTGTTTAAATATTTTATTTATTTATTCGAAAGAATACACTGAGTCTTGTTTAAAACGTATAAAAGAAATGTTTTTCAAAAGTATTAAAATAAGATTTAATTAAGTATTTGAGTTGGCTGGCCTGACGGCGGTGTCTGGCGCCACCACGACCCTTAGTGGATTTTGGGTCATGAGAATATATATATATATATATATATATATATATATATATATATATATATATATATATAAAGGCAGAGATTTGTCTTCAAACCCCGAAACAAGACAGGGGTAAACCAACTGATTATTGACGAAAGAAACATTAGCAGTGGAGTTATCATCTAAATCTCTAAGTTCTGCACTCTTTTTTCCTTCGTCCGATTTTTGTCCCTATTATTTTTTTTCCGGTAAGGTTTTTAATGAGGCAGAGGCAAGGATGAAAAGGATAAAATCTTCCACTTCCCAGTCATATCATAGTGAGTAACCAAAAAGTGGGGGGACTATCTGTATTAGTGAAAATTAGACTCGCCATGTGGGTCTATTAAATGGCGACACATGTTAGCAAATTTTGAAGAAAAGTGAAGAATGACATGTAAAGATGATATGTGAAATACCCCCGGGACCGAACATACTCGTATCATGCCTGTTAGCCTCTAAACTGATCATCATGAAATAGCCTGGATCAGGTGCGGGAGAATATCTCATAATTACAAATGATGAAGGAATCAATTAATCCCGGATTATATGGGATTTACCATAATTATACCACCAGTTACAAATAAATTATGTAACTATAATAAATTCAATAAATGATTATAACGGTCAGAATAAGGCAATCAATTACAAGATTAACTCAACAGGCACGAGATTGACTCAACAGGCACGGGACTGACTCAACAGGCACGAGATTGACTCAACAGGGACAGGATTGACTCAACAGGCACGAGATTGACTCAACAGGCACGGGATTGACTCATCAGTTACGAAATTAACTCATCAGTTATGCAATTAACTCATCGGTTATGGAATTAACTCATTAGTTACAGAATTCCAGCATTTACATAGATGTTACAAGTCTCCCAAAAGTAATGGATAGATTGAGTAAATGCTCATAATGAACCCATAATTCAAGGAGACTAGTTACTTAGATTTAGGCCTATAAATAGACATACTTTTACAACCATCAGGGGAATCTAATTTTCTTCTCTACAATTCTATACATTGTAATTTATAGCATATTGCCCTCAAGTTAGCCAAAGTTCGGCCCTTCAAGATCTGTTCGGCTCATTATCCTATCAAGGATCATTCAATAAGTCTTTCTTCTTTGTTTATTTTTATTATATTATTTGTCATTGAATTTATTTCTCACTTCTCTATCAAGTTATATTAACAAAATTTTATATCTTTCGGATTGAATTGGTTATTTGTGGCCCGTCATATAAAATTATTGCTTTGACCTTGAAAACTATTTTTTGGGTTAAATAGGGGTAGTGTCTTAGGTCTGGTATTTCAAAGAAGTTAGATCTGAGTACTCCACTAACAATTTGACAGCCAGATGTATCCCCACAGATTTTCATCCAATGGAACATTAATTCAAGCTTCAAAATGAGTGGTTAGCCAACTGAGTTTTGAGGAAGCAATGGTGGAGGAGATTATGAACACAGATGAGCGTACAATACCTAAGGTGCCATGGACAACTCTGTTTCAGAAGAACAGGTTTGCCACAAATGGTATGTCACTAACCTATATCCCTCCACAAATCATGGATGGTCAACCTGTGGTCCAATTAGATAAGCTAGAAGTGGAAGATGAGGAGAACAAATGGAGATGTTCCCTAATAGCATAAATCATAGGTGATGGTTCATATTACAATGCTATGAAAAGATACATCAAATTACATTGGCCATATGTTGTTGAGGTTGAACTGTTCTTTCATGAGGAAGGTTATTATATCATCAAATTCCAGTATGCAGCAGATGTGCGAGAGATATTGTATGTTGGACCTATTGCTAACAAGCCCATCATACTAAAACCATGGACTCGATTTCACAAAAGAAGTTCCCACTATCATGCCACTATGGGTGAAGTTTCCTAAATTGCATATGTCTTGTTAGTGTGCTGGTTCATTAAGCAAAATTGCTAGTATTATTGGGAACCCTATTTTTACTGATGAATGTAATACTAAGGAGACACGAGTTTCTCATGCGAGAATGTTTATTGAAGTTAATGTAACCAAATATTTTCCAACTAAAATACTATTTATGGATCCCCATCGGAAGAAATTTTAGCAGACTGTAACCTACGATTGGAAACCTTCTTACTGTGATAAGTGCTTGGTATAGGACACAAAGGTGTTACTTAGATACATATTGTTGGCCAACAACCAAATCAAACTAGGAGGACAAGGGGTAACAAAGTTGTTACACAAAAATAGAGATACAAATGCCCTTTACCTGCTGCAAATGTGCTTAGTAATACAATACAAGGTGCACCTGCTGATCCATACATAAAGAATAACAATGAGGAATCTAAAATCCAAAGAGGGGCTACATTGCTAACTAATCACAAGGGAGATTGTCGATGCCCCCGTTTTCTCGCAATATCGGGTTTATGACATTTTTTGGAGGACAAATCGTTTCCTTTTGGGAATTGGGTTTGAATTGAAGAGTCACCACCTAATGATTAAGTGCATTAGGACACTAAGAAGAATTTTGATTTAGAAAACCAGAGATTGGGTAAGGGCTCAAAATTATCCCAAGGGGAAGGTGTTAGGCACCCCTCGAGATCCACTAGTGTAGTTCCCGGTCATACTATAATTGTGACTTTAAGTGCAAACAACAAGTAGACAAGTAAGAATTGCAAATATGAGGGGGTTTTCACATAATTGTTGCAAGTAACTGAAATTAAAAGAAGTTAAAGAAGTTGGAATTTGAGAAAAAATAGTTTTGAATTTCTAAATAAAATAAACAAGGGAGGGGTCCTAGGTTTATAAATAATGTAGATCACCCCACGCAGCACCCGGTAATCGTTTATACATGTGGTATTATCGCATAGTCATCATATCCATATCTACCATTTCCCACCTTGTTAATGTATTAAAGCACGGAATAGTTTCTTTACTTATTGGATGCTTCTACCCATCTCAATCCTATCAGTCCCGGAGGTATTTGGACTACTATTCCTATAGGGAAGGGGTATGAGGCTTTATAGTTTCAAAGTGTAAAATGCTAAGGCGACAATCAAAACACATATATAGCAAATATGGGGAGAAGCACATAGCAGATAGAAAGGCTCAAACAAACCTCCTTAAAAACCAAAGAGAAGCAGATAGTTTAGCATGTCTTACACGTACTGATTAGGGCTTGTTTAAACTTAAAAGTTATGGCAGACTGATCTATTACATATTTCAAATAAGAAATCCGAATCAGGCCTGCCTGTTGGTTATAGCTAAAAATCTGATTCAGTTTACAAGTTTACCTTATGGCTTGCCTAAGTGTTAAATGAAACCTATAGGCATGATATCTATTAGTTTCAAAAAAAGTATACGGATTTTAAAGGAAAGAAATTGTCAATTATAGGAACATAAATTCTACAGACATTAAGCATTGCTACTACTGATTTTAGACTTATAAGCGAACGAACGATTCAGCTTTAGTTGATAGCTCCTATAGGCATGCTTTCTAGGCGTTACTGATTTTAAACATTTTTTACAGGCGAAGCAAGAGTGTAGAAATCCTATGGGCATGGTATATGAATATTGTTAGTTTTTAATCATATAAACATGTTTTCCTAGTGACCAATGCATATGTAGAGTCTGGATTTCTGGTTAACTTATAGGCATGGTATCTATACGTGATGATACAGAAAACTATAGACATGTTATCTACATGTGATAATGCAAAATTCTTTATAGACATGTTATCTACATGTGATAATGCAGAATTCCTTATAGACATGGCATCTACATGTGATACTGAAGAATTCCGTATAAACATGGTATCTATATGGAGATGCAGAATTCCTATAGACGTGGTATCTATATGTGGATGCATAAACCTATAGACATGGTATCTATATGTGATATGCAAATGTGCAAAGTTGTAGGCAAGATACATGAGTATAGAAGTGTAGTAATTCCCTATGAGCATGATATCTACCATTTTGCATGTATGGTTACCCTTCCCTTTTCACTAATCAACCCAGAGGTTTATTACAAAATTATTACAGTCCAAAAAAAAACTACATCAGAATAATTAAAATTACAACCAAAGAGAGCCTGATTCAGACTTACTGACTGAAGCATGAAGTAAATCAACTCCAAAGATCAAGATCCAAAGCCTTTCTCTTATTTGGGATGTGTCAAAGTAAATGGACTCCGGGCAGTGCTCACACCCAAATACATTACAGGATTGAGTCATAGTGCAGTGTGGAAGGGCCAGCCCTCAAGTGTCCAAGTTCAGAGGGAACTCAAGGTCCCAAGGCAAGGCTCACAGGAGGGAGTCAGAACTTAGAAACTAGGAATGAGTGTAAGTGCATAGAAGAAATTCTGAAAAGGGGAAAAGGGGAGTGGCAAAGACAGTCTACTAGGCACACCTAGCAATAGGAAATGATGGTACACCCCACCAGCCTGTTAGAACACATTGTTTTTGGGAGTTAGGATCCCCAAAGGGATCAAGTCCAAACATGAGCAATAACTTTCATATTTCCATGTTCTGAACTACAACTCAAAGCACATAGAGGGAAACAGGGATGTAGGGATTCACAGCAGAAATAGATGAAAGGAAATTAACATGCTAGTTGACATTTAAACTCCATATAAACAGTAAAGTAGACATGGATGTAAAGGCGGAAAGTAAACGCATTGGGATGATGCTGAAACCAAAACTAGAATATACCAGTCTCAAGGAAACAAGTAAAAGAAAGCAGTAGTCTTGTAAACCCAAAGATCAAACAAGTAGTCAAAATGCTATGAGTTTAGAAGAGAGTTGTGAGATTACAAGTGTCTTAAGTGTGTAACGTGTGTAAATCATTGATTGTGTAGAAAGGGTCGTTCCTTTTATAGCGTGGAAAGTAAGAAGAAATAGGTAAGAAAATAGATTGAAAACACAAGGTTTCCCTTTAATTAAGGGATTCTGATTTCAAACGGGTAAAACTAATTAAGGAAAGAGACTAATCAAACATTTTTCAAAGCAGTACAAGATGGGATAAATACATAGAGGTTTATTTAAGGACAAGGTATTGATAGTACACGGTTGTACCATTTAAGGAAAGGAAATAATTTGATAGCCAAGAAATCATAAGGTCTGAATTTGGTATGAATGAATCTAGTCAGAGAAGGTGAAGAAAGGTTTTACTTAAGGAAAATCAGTGTCAATCAATCAGACCTAAAAACGGATTCTAAATCAATCATAAGTTGAAAAACCTTTTTGGAGAGATTCATCACACATATAAAAGTATACAGACACACATAAACATGAAGAACTAGCATGCCAATTAGTAAAAGAGTCTAGCATAGAAGAAATTTAAAAAAAAGTTCAGAACTGTATGCAAACAAAGAAGTTCAAACTTAGTTTATAGACTCAGAAATTAGTCTGAAAGAGTCAAGGGTTTTAAAACAGAACCCTAGTTCAATCACATGATCAAACCTCGGCAGAATCCCTAAATTCTAGGGTTTCCACTTTGAGTCAAGTACATAGATGAGTAAGTAGGTAGTCAAACAGGCTCAGAGATTTATTTTAGAAACTCATGAGAAAGCAAGCAAATATAGTTGAAAGTTCAAAGCAAACAGAGTGAAGAAACTAATTCGAAACACAATGAGAGTAGAAGAAACAGTAGAGAAAAACATGCTTAAACGTCTCTTAAAACAAGGTAAAGTAGAAGTGAAACAGTAAACACTTAAGAACATGGTAGAAGGATACAGTAGGCGAAGCATATCAGGTCATAGTGGGAGGCAAATAGCAGAACATATTGGGAAAGCATGTGAAAACATAGCATAGAAAACACAGTAGAAAAAGAACGGAATATAGAAAACATAGTAGAAGAACATGCGTGATAAAAGAAAAAACATAAGAACATAGTAGAAGAATATGCATGGTAGAAAAGAAAACATAAGAGCACAGTAGAGATAAATACAAACAAAGAAAAGGAAATGAAAAATCGGAGAAACGTTTTAACCCTAAATCAAATAGAAGTGTTTTTAAAAGTAATTTTTTGAAAGAAATTTGAAGAAATCATTTAAAAATCCAAGTAGAGCATAGATACGTAACAAATTTAAGAAAAATCAGAGAAAACCTCGAATAGTTAGGGTTTCAGAAGAACCCTAGAATGAGAAAGGCTTTGAAAAGGTCTGATCTTGGTCGGAAAGGTCAGAACCAGGCTCAAAACACCATTGCACGCCGGAGCAAGGCCGGAGATGGCCATAGAACCTTGAGTTTGCAAAGATATGAATGAAAACCTTCGAATACCAAGTATTTAAGAGCAGAGGGAGATCAGTTTAAGCCATCCATGGCCTGCGAGGCCATGGATTCTGGTGAGCTTGAGGTAGACGACAGTAGAAGACGATTAGGGTTTCAAAAACATTTGAGAGAGTTTGAGAGATGAAGGGGTTTCAAGGCGGAGTATATGGAGGGAAATGAATTAGGTTTGGGGTTTGGGTGAATTAAAATGGTAAGGGGGAATCATGGCCGTTTATCAAAATGATCAACGGCCTGGATCAAAAGAAAATCGGACGGGTTTTGTTAACGGGTTAGGGGTCGAGTTATATATTAGGATTTGGGTTGGTCCATTTGAAATTGGAATTGGGTTATTGGGTTGGTTGATTTTGGCTACAATTGAAATACAAATAAGGGTATCACAAAAATTGCCACTTTTCCCTTTTTAATTTATAAAAAATAGTAAAATGATTTTTTGAAATAATTTGAAGGCACTAAATTAATTAATAATATATAATCATTAAATTAAAAATACTGTAATAAATTTTATAATTATAAACGCTATTTAAATCTTAAAATAGGCTAGAATTGCAATTTAGTGCAAATTTAGCTTAAAAATATCAAATCAATATTTAAAAATGTATAAAAATTACCTTAGCTATATATTTGCGTAAATATAAGAATAAAATAGATTAATCTCCAAAATGATAATTTGAAGAACACTTATTGGCTTTTATATTGTTAAAATAGGGCAATAAATCGGTTTAAAATCTTTTTTTAAAAATTAAAAAAATAATAAAATATTTAGACATGCTTATATATGCATATATATACTATTTTGAGAGTATTTTACATATAAAAATATACATAGAAAACTTGGGTATCAACATAGATAAGAGTTCATCTCAACAAAGTATCTTGCATGTAACTGCTGAGACTCAAAAACATGATGACAGAGGGAAATCAATGCAGTATAGCCCTGAACTCAACCTAAAAAACTTTCCAGCATTGACTCATATCCCAATGAAAAATATATTTGAAGTTGTGTCCATAAATATGTATGATGCTAAGCTACCACCTAGGGATAAAGGTGAGAGTACTAAACTTATATGTTGAATTGGTTGTTCTGGAACATTAGGGGTGTAAATAAAAGGTACAAATAAAATGAGGTAAAGGTGTATATTAAAGTAGATAAAATTAAACTAGTAGTAATTATAGAAACCAAAGTGAAGGAAAAGAATGCGCAAATGATTGCAAAGGTTATAGCACCTGGATGGAGTGCACTAACAAACTACCAACATGCCTCAATGGTAGAGTACGGATATTATGGGACACTGCTAGCTTATTGGTTACTGGTATTAGAAACAAAGCTCAAATGATTCGCTGTCAGGTAAAAAGTATCATTGGAGATATTTATTGCTTTCTCACAGTGGTCTATGGATTTAATGGTATTGAGCAAACACAGACTCTCTGGGATAATTTGCAACAAATTTTAGTAGGTATAGTTGGTCCATGGTTGATAGCTAGGGATTTCAATGCAGTTCTGTACCCCAAGGATAGACTGTCTAGTAATCTAATAAGTTACTCAAAAGTTCAAGATTTTTTCTAGTTGTTTGCACAATACTTCACTAACTGAATTACCTTTGAAGGGCGACTGTTATACTTGGTCTAACAAACAGCATGGGTCAGATATGGTATGCAGCAGCTTAGACAAGGTGTTTGAAAATTATGAATGGATAATGTCATGAGTCATGTGGAAACTAAATATAGACTGCCTCAAATCTCTGACCATGCTCTTATTCTCTTAACTTTAACATCCTCCACATGGAAAAGTAAAGTTCTCTTTAGATTTTTTTGATGTACGGGCAGATCATGAATCCTTCATTCCAATTGACACTATGATTTGGAGTTCATATAGCTCACCTAGTAGTTTGAAATCAGTTTGGGCAAGATTTAAGGCCTTGAAACCTCCATTGAAAAACTTGAATTCTATGGAGTTTAGGGGTATAACTCAGAAAATTGAGAAATATAGACGTAAACTTAGTGAAATGCAAGAGAAAATCTCACAAGGATATACTAACGCCTTACTTGATATGGAGAAAGAAGTGTTGCTTAACCTGGATAAATGGTCTCTAATTGAGGAAAGTGTACTACAATAGAAAGCAAGATAAAAATAGATAGAATTGGGGGATTCTAACACTAAGTATTTCACAACAGTAATGAAAAATAGAGCTCAAAGGAAGCAAATCACAACTCTTCTAGGAGACAAGCTAACTGATTCTAATAGTATTAAAAGGGAAGTTGTTGACTTCTACAAAAGCCTAATGGGAATAGATACAGCTTCATTACCTGTCATTAATAGAATATATATGAAGAATGGTCCTATACTATCTCACCACATAGGTTGGACTTGTGTGCAGAAGTAACAAACCAAGATATCCTTGAGAGTCTAAAAGCAATTGGTGACGATAAAGCCCCAAGCATTGATGGATTCAATGAAGTTTTCTTTAAGAAACCTGGAATATATCAATACACAGATCATAGAAGCTGTAAGAATTTTTTACCACTAGGAAGCTCTACAAGGCTATCAACTATACTACTGTCACATTGGTACCTAAGATGAATAAGCCTAACACAATCAAAGTTTACATGACAATAGCCTGTTGTTCAATCCTATATAAGAGGATCTCCAAGATTCTGGCCTCAAGATTACAAAAGGCCACATCTTCTATCATTTGTGAGGCTCAAGCATGCTTCATTTTTGGTAGAAAGGTTGTTGAAAAAATCAACCTAGCTCATGAGCTGGTCAAATCCAACACAAGAGCTCAGATATCTCCCAGATGCATGATAAAAGATTGATCTTCAGAAAGCTTATGATTCAGTGGAATGGATTTTCTTGCAACAAATTATGCAGGAACTAGGTTTTCCTGACAGATTCATCAGATGGATCATGGAATGCATCAAGACTATCAATTACACCATACTTGTTAATGGGGAGGCCACATATCCCTTCAATGCTGCTTAAGACCTTCGACAAGGTGATCTGATATCCCCTTTCCTCTTTGCTATGTTGATGGACGATAAATGACTAAAAATGCATATTTTTTGGTGTACTTTCATCTCATAACGTGTGTGAATATGGGAGGTTACATGAGTTTTTATAGTGAATTATGCTCATTACGTGAATTCTTATGTGTAGGGGCAAGTTGGATGAAAGATGAGCAAAAGAAGTCAAATTGGGACCAAGAGATAAAAGAAGAACTTTGCTCGTTCATGCTCGCATGCACACGAGAGAGTGAATGAGTTAGCTGAGAAAATCTTGGGGAAAAAATAGTGAATTAAGCTAAAAAGGCGTGGAAGTGCACAAGAGATTTGGGAGGCGAAGAAAAAGAGAAGTATGTCGCTTGTTCACTCTCTCATGCGCATGAGAGAGTGAACGAGCTAACCTAAAAAGTATGTTTCAAAGTTGGCTTGTATTATTTCGCTCCATGCTAACCCTGTCCCTTATAAATAGTCTTTAAACTCACCTAAGGATGAGATTCGACCGAAGGGAGAAGATTCGACCTAGGGCAATTCAACCTAAAGAGGATTCGATCGAAGGGAGAAGATTCGACTTAGGGAAATTCGACCTAATGAGGGGGATTCGTCCTAAGGATAATTCGACCTAAGGAAGGGAGATTCGATATAAGGAGGCAAGAACACACAAGGAGCAAAGCTGAGAATTCTTCTACGAGTTTTTTACTTTCTTCTTCCTATTTTCATTATTGGTTATGAATTCTAGTATTGTAGTTTTGCATACTATTATGAATAGCTAATTTGTTATCTGGGGTTTTAATGGAAACTTTTGTAGGATGAATTCTTGATATGTTTTGATATAATTGAGTCTTTGAATTTTTCTATTTGTTCAACTATGTGCTTATAATAGTTAATTGAAGATCTCTTGATTAACGGTGCCTATTTATTTTGTATTACTTGAAAAGGACTACATATTTAGGTGGTTGTTGAACAACGTCACACCTAACATATATGAGAGATAAATACGGAAGGTTTAAAAGAGGTATTAGAGATAACGAAGCTTTGACGTGGTCATAGTGAACGGTGAAAAAGTATAAGCTAGCGTAATTCGAGATAATATGAGATAGAGTAATCAATGGAATATTTGAGCAGGACCTTGCATGGACTAAAGTAGGAACCTGAATTCCAATACGATTCTAGGTGTGGTAAACTTGGTATCACATATTAGATTGTTGATGACCTACTGCTATTTGCTAAGGGCAATCTATCTTCTGTGTTTGCATGCTATAGATGCTTTATTGAATTCTCTCAAGCATCAGGCTTACAGGCTAACCTAGGGAAAAGCTCGGTGTATTTTGGTGGTGTGAATCAAAGTGAGAAGGATAAGATATTGTTACACCTGGGTTTTGTGAGTGGTACTTATAGGAAAATAAATTTTATTAAAACTAAATTCATAAAATAATTTGGATTATATTTTAAAATTCTAGATATATTGGTCCAAATAAATACCATGGGCTAATATAATTGAATTAATTATATAAGTCCAACATATTTTGATTAAATAAATAAGTCTTAATCCATTGAGCTAGCCCATTTAATTGGGCTAAAGTGATGAGCCCACTTCATTAAGCCCAAGATGTCATCTTCCTAGAGGACCAGTTTGGTGACACGTGACAAATGACATGGCGCGCCAAGTCAAATGAAAAAGCCAATAGAATCATGCCACAAGTCAAAATGACAAGGCATGACAAGTCTGTGACAACCCAAGAGGTCATAAAATAAATTTTGCATTCCGAGGCCTTTAAAACCTCTTTCAGCTTCACCTCGATTTGTGTGCACAGTCCGGGCGTGTAGCCGAAAAGCTATTATGTGAAAAATCTGTGAAAATATTAAAATTTTGACTTAAAATGCATTTAAGTTGACTTCGGTCAACATTTTGGGTAAACGGACCCGGACCCAAGATTTGACGATCCCGGAGGATCCGTGAAAAAATATGGGACTTGGGCGTATGCCCAGAATCGAATTTCGAGGTCCCGAGTTCGAGAAATGAATTTTTAAAAGAAATTATTTTCTAAAAAATATAAAGGTTTTTAAAAGTGAAATGTTATGTGAAATCTATGGTATCGGGCCCTTATTATGGTTTTGAAGCCCGGTACAGGTTCAGTATGGTTATATGTGTTGTCGGTAAAGTTTGGTAAGAAACAGAATCCATTTGACGTGATTCGGACCTTAAATATAAAATTTAATATTTTAATAAGTTTTGAAATATTTTATTAATTTGGAAGTTTAATTCATTGTTTAAGAGGTTATTTAGGTGATTTAAACGCATAGATAAGTTCATATGATATTTTTGAGTTAGTACGCATGTTTGGTTTGGAGCCACGGGGGTTCGGGTGAGTTTCGGATGTGTTTCGGAAGGTTTTGAACTTATAAAAGTTACAGGTTTTTCAGTTTCTGGTGTTCTGGCATTTTCTTCTTTGCGTTCGCGGGAGGGCCCGCATGAACGCGATAAGTTATTTAGGCTGAAGGAAATTTCCTTCTACGCGAACGCGAGACACAGGTCGTGAACGCGAAGCTTTGGGGACTCTTCCCATCGTGAACACGGACCTAGTATCGCAAACGCGAAGGCTTGTGAGCATGGGCAGGGGGAGGGGTATTATACCCTACGCGAACGCGGCCACCAGAACGCGAACGCGAAGGCTCGAGGGTTAGTGCTCTGCGAATGCGAGCCCATTTTCTCGAACGCGAAGTTCACTCAAGCTCAATTCATCGCGAACGCGATGAGCCTGTCGCGAATGCGTAGACCAAAACACGCCCAGTTATTTTAAGTTAAAAAACACATAATGTATTACGGGAATTTAACCATTTTTCATAAAGTACTTCTTCTCCACACCTCTTGGGCGATTTTTGAAGATGAACTTCACCATAACTTCATAGGTATGTAATCCTAAGCTCGTTTTCTTCCATTTTTATCAACACCCACTAGATTTCTAGGTCTAAAACATGAAATTAAGGGTAGAAAATTAGGGATTTGGGTAGAGTTAGGGTTTTTTGATTATTTGAGAATTTGACCTTGTTTTGGGGTCGGATTTCAAAACAAATTATATATTCGGGCTCGTGGGTGAATGGGTGATCGGGTTTTGGTCTGAATCTCGTATTTTGACCAAGCGGGCCCGGGGTCAATTTTTGGATTTTTGGGAAGAATGATGGGAAAGCTATAATTAAACATTGGAATTGGATTTTTTAGCGTTTATTGATGTTATTAAGTCAATTATGTCTAGATACGATCGCTTTGGAGCCAAATTCAAAAGAGAAAGCGGTGTTTGAGGCTTGAGTTGGCTGTGGAAGTTCGAGGTAAGTGTTCGGTCTAACCTTATCTTGAGGGATTAGGAGTTGTGTACTGTTTCTATTTGCTTCTTGTTGAGTACGACGTATAGGCATGGTCACGAGTATCTATACATTGGTGTCGAGCATGACCGTGAATCTTAAATGGCAATTTATTGTGTACTTAAATAATACTACGGATGCTTAAATTGATAAATCTCGGTATTGAACAAGGATTAAGATTGTTCTCATGGAAATTAATTACGATTGAGTATTGGTGTTAGTTGAGGTAGTTAGATGTTGGAACAAGATTGGTTATAGTTGTTTCTTCCTTGCTGGGACGTATTTACTTATACTGTCGATTCCCTTGTCAGGATAGTGTAGTTCTTTATTGATTCCTTGTCGGGACTCTTGTTATGATTGTTGTTGCTTGTATATATGGATCGGGTTGTGCGCCGCAATAATATTATATTTGGATCGGTTTGCGCGCCGCAATAATGTTATATTTGGATCGGGCTGCATGCTGCAACAATAATATAAATAGATCGATTTGCACACTGCAACAATGATATAAATAGATCGGGTTGTATGCCACAATAATAATATAAATGGATCGGGTTGCACGCCGCAACAATGATACAGTTGGATCGGGTTGCATGCCACAACAATTATAAATGATAGGGATTGGGTTGCGCGCCGTCACAGTGTTATTATTGTTGTGATGTAGATCTTAAATTGTTATCTTATTTTTCTCTTAAATTACTAGTGGAATTGATATTCCCCCGCTGTATGTACCCCCTCCCATCTTTATTTGTTTATTTATCCTTATTTTTTTATGTATATTATATAACTGCACAGGTTTATCTGGAGTCTGGTCCTAGCCTCGTCACTACTTCGCCGAGGTTAGGCCAGGCACTTACCAGCACATGGGGTCGGTTGTGCTGATGCTACACTCTGCACTATGTGCAGATCCCGGAGCAGCGTTTGGATAGTAGCATTTAGGGTGGCTGCCTTCAGTCCAGCTAGAGATTCCGAGGTAGTCCTGCAGGCATCCCTAGGCCCAGCGTTCTCTTCTATCTTATTATGTGTTCTATTTTCACTTATTTCCGAGACTGACTGTGTTTCCTTTTTTAGACACTTGTATGTAGTACTCATAGACAGTCCGTGATATTGTGACACCAGATTCTGGGTAGAGGAGTATATTGGCATTGTAGTATTAGCTTTGGTTATTTTTATCTGTTTAAGTCTTTCGCTTGTTCTGTTTATAGTTAATATTCAATGTTGAGTACCTGTTAATTTAAATTGTTAAAAAGGGCTAAAATGAAAGAGTTAGTGATTCCTTATTGTGCGGTTTGCCTAGCTTCCACGAGTAGGCTCCATCACGACTCCCGATGGTGGAAAAATCCGGGTCGTGATAAGTTGATATCAGAGCTCTAGGTTACATAGGTCTCACAATTCACGGACAAGCTTAGTAGAGTCTAAGGGATCGGTACGGAGACGTATGTACTTATCCCCCGAAGGCTACAAAGTTAGGAAACACTTCACATTTATTCTTTCTTGTCGTGCGGTTTGGTTTCTCAATGCTAATTGAATTTCTACTCTGTTCTTTCGCAGATGGCAAGAACACGTGCTTCCTCATCCACCGATCAGTAGCCTGAGCCCCCAGCAGCAGCTCCCATGAGGGGCAAAGGGCGAGGTCGAGGTCGTGCTGAGGCCGAGCAGGGGCAGAGCTCAGCCCAGAGCAGCAGCACCAGCAGCGGAGCCTTAGGTTGACTTTGATGATGAGGTTCCGGCCTAGACATTTCAGTGGGCCCAGCTCAGGTCCTAAAGGGGTTTATTGATACCCCGATACTCCAGGATGCTCTGGTCCATCTAGTGGGCCTTATGAAGAGTGTCACCTGGGCAGTCTTGCTTCCAGTAGCACCAGCCGTCTCTCAGGCTGGAGGAGGAGCCCAGACTCTTGCTACTTGCACTCCAGAGTAGATGGCTCCCTAGTTTCAGACTCCAGCAGCTCAACCAGTTGGAGTAGTTCAGACGGGTATGGTAGCTCAAACCAGTGATGGAACAGTTATGTCTGCCGATGCTTTGTGTAAATTGGACAGGTTCACCAAGCTCTTCACTACTACTTTTAGCGGTGCATCTTCTAAGGATCTCCAGGATTATCTAGATAGTTATCAGCTAGTTGCTACTTTTTGCTTATCTGGATCCGTCGAGACTTGGTGGAGAGATTATTGCTTGGATAGACCAGCCGGATCACCGTTTTGACTTGGGAGCAATTTACTCGGCTATTTCTGGAGAAGTTTCTCCCCATCACTCAGAGAGAGGTATATCGAAGATAGTTTGAACATCTCCAGCAGGGTTTTATGACTGTTACTCATTATGAGACCAGATTCATCGACTTGACTCGTCATGCTCTTGTTATACTTCCCATCGAGAGAGAGAGAGGGTGAGAAGGTTCATTGAGGGGATTATTCAGCTGATTCGACTTTAGATGGCTAGGGAGACTGGGAGTGAGATTACTTTCCAGGAGGCGTCCAATGTGACCGGGAGAGTGGAGATGGTTCAGTCATAGGGAGGTGGTCATGGGTCGAACAAGAGGCCACGTCATTCAGGCAGATTCAATGGTACCTCGCCTGGAGGCAGGGATTCGTATAGTAAAGGCCATCCTCCTAGGCTCTTTCACTCAGCACTTCAGGTTTCTCACGGTGCTTCAGGTGGCCGTGTTCTCATATGCAGTATTCTGATCAGCAGCCCTACAGTGCACCACCAGCTCTTATTAGTGCACCGCCGCTCCAGAGTTTTTGGGGTGGTCATTTAGGTCACGAGGGTCAGTCTCAGTTTCCTCAGCTGCAGCACTCAGGTGGATGCTATAAGTGTGGTGAGTATGGTCATATACGGAGGGCTTGTCCAAGATTGGTAGGTACTCAGTCTTAGCAGGGTTCCCATGCTATGGTTCAGGAACCAGTGTTCCACAGCCCACCCAGCCAGCTATAGGTGGGGGTAGAGATGCTAGAGGTGGAGGTAGAGGTGCTAGAGGTGGAGGCCAGCCAGCTGCAGGTCGTCCCAAGGATGTAGTCCATGGTGGTAGGGCCTAACCCCGATGTTATGCTCTGCCAGCCAGGCCTGAGGCTGAGGCTTCCGATGTAGTTATCATAGGTACTGTTCTGGTTTGTTGCATATATGCTTCCATTTTATTTGATCCAGGGTCTACCTACTCCTATGTGTCATCTTATTTTGCACGGTATCTGGTCATGCCTAGTGATTCCTTGAGTGCCCTTGTATATGTGTCTACACCGGTGGGTGATTCTATTGTGATAGATTGAGTCTATCGTTCTTGTATTATGGTGATTGGGGGTCTTGAGACTTGTGTTGATTTGTTGCTTCTGGACATGGTTGATTTTGATGTTATATTAGGAATGGACTGGTTATCACCTTACCACGCTATCTTGGACTGTCATGCCAAGACTGTGACCTTAGCCTTACCGGTTTTGCCTCGTTTAGAGTGGAAAGGGACTTTTAGTCATTCTAACTGTAGTGTTATCTCTTATGTGAAGGCTCGGTGTATGGTCGAGAAGGGGTGTTTGGCCTATTTGGTTTATGTTCGCGATTCTAGTGCTGAGGTCCCTTCTATTGATTCTGTGCCCGTTGTTCGGGATTTTCCTGAGGTATTTCCTTCAGACCTGTCGGGTATGCCACCCGATAGGGATATTGACTTTTTCATTGATTTGGCTTTGGGCACTCAGCCTATTTCTATCTCGTTGTATCGTATGGCCCCGCCTAAGTTGAAAGAGTTGAAGGAGCAGCTGCAAGACTTGCTTGAGAAGGGTTTCATTAGACCCAGTGTTTCGCCTTGGGGTGCGCCAGTGTTGTTTGTTAAGAAGAAGGACGGGTCGATGAGAATGTGCATTGATTACCGGCAATTGAACAAGGTTACGATCAAGAATAAGTATTCGCTACCAAGGATTGATGATTTGTTTGATCAGCTTCAGGATGTCAAGCTATTTTCAAAGATTGACTTGAGATATAGCTACCATCAATTGAGGATTAGGGCATATGATGTCCCTAAGACAGCTTTCCGCACTCGGTACGGGCATTATGAGTTCTTGGTGATGTTATTTGGGTTGACAAATGCCCCAATAGCTTTTATGGATTTGATGAACCGAGTGTTCAGGCCTTATCTGTATTCATTCGTGATAGTCTTCATTGATGATATTTTGATATATTCCTGCAGCCGGGAGGAGCACGAGCAGCACCTTCGAGTGGTTCTTCAGACTCTGAGGGATAGTCAATTGTATGCTAAGTTTTCGAAGTGTGAGGTCTAGTTGAGGTCAATTGCATTCTTGGGTCATATTGTATCAGTAGAGGGTATTCAGGTTGATCCAAAGAAGTTTGAGGCAGTTAAGAATTGGCCTAGACCAATATCATCTATAGAGATTCGGAGTTTCTTAGGGTTGGCAGGCTACTATCGTCGGTTTGTGGAGGGGTTTTATCTATTGCAGCCCCGATGAACAGGTTGACCCAAAAGGGTGCCCAGTTCAGGTGGTCAGATGAGTGTAAGGCGAGCTTTCAGAAGCTCAAGACAACTCTGACTACGGCATCGGTATTGGTTTTGCCCACAGGTTCAGGGCCATATACAGTTTATTGTGATGCATCTCGTATTGGACTTGGTGCAGTATTGATGAAGGATGGCAATGTCATTGCTTATGCTTCACGGTAGTAGAAGATTCATGAGAAGAACTATCTGGTTCATGATTTTGAGTTAGCAACCATTGTTCACGCGTTGAAGATTTGGAGGCATTATCTGTATAGCGTGGCATATGAGGTGTTCACGGATCACAAGAGTATGCAATATTTTTTCAAGCAGAAGGAGTTGAATTTGAGGCAGAGAAGGTGGTTGGAGTTGTTGAAAGACTATGATATCACCATCTTATATCATCCGAGAAAGGCCAATGTGGTGGCCGATGCTTTGAGTAGCAAGTCAGCCAGTATGGGCATTCTTGCTTATATTCCGGTCGGTGAGAGACTGCTTGCTTTGGATGTTCAGGCTTTGGTCATTCAGTACGTGAGGCTGGATGTTTCTGAGCCCATTCGTGTGTTGGCTTGCACGGTCGCTCGTTCTTCTTTATTGGAACGTATCCGTGATCGACAGTATGATGATCCCCATTTGTGTTTCCTTAGAGACACGGTGCAGCACGGAGGTGCCAAGCAGGTTACCTTAGGTGAGATGGAGTTTTGAGATTGCAGGGTCGAGTTTGTGTGCCTAATGTAGATGGACTTCGAGAGTTGATGTTAGAGGAGGCCCATAGCTCCCGGTACTCTATTCATTCGGGTGCTGCAAAGATGTATCAGGATTAGCGGCAGCATTATTGGTGGCGGAGAATGAAGAAGGATATCGTTGCATATGCGGCTCGGTGTTTGAATTGCGAGCAAGTTAAGTATGAACATCAGATACCAGGTGGTTTGTTCCAAAAGATTGAGATTCCTGAGTGGAAAAAGGAGCGGATCACTATGGAATTCGTTGTTGGACTCTCATAGACTCAGAGGAAGTTCGATGCAGTGTGGGTTATTGTTGATAGGCTGACCAAGTCAGCGCATTTCATCCCTGTGGTAGTCTCCTATTCTTCTGATGGGTTAGCTGAGATCTATATCCGGGAGATTATTCGTCTTCATGGTGTGCCCATGTCTATTATTTCGGACCGAGGTATGCAGTTTAACTCATATTTCTAGAGAGCAGTTCAGCGAGAGTTGGGCACACGGGTTGAGTTGAGCACAACATTTCATCCTTAGACGGACGGGCAGTCCGAGCAGACTATTCAGATTTTGGAGGATATGCTTTGAGCTTGTGTCATTGACTTTGGAGGCTTGTGGGATCAGTTTTTGCCTTTAGCGGAGTTTGCCTACAACAACAGCTACCATTCGAGTATTCAGATATCTCCTAATGAGGCTTTATATGGTAGGCCGTGTCGATCTTCGGTTGGATGGTTGAGCCGGGGAGGCTCGGTTGTTGGGTACGGATCTGGTTCAGGATGCCTTGGACAAGATTAGGATCATTCAGGATAGGCTTCGTACAGCTCAGTCCAGGCAAAAGAGTAATGTCGACCGCAAGGTTCGAGATTTGGCTTTCATGGTCGGTGGGCGGGTATTGCTTCGATTGTCGCCTATGAAGGGCGTGATGAGATTTGGGAAGAAGGGCAAGCTTAGCCCTAGGTTCATTGGCCCGTTTGAGATTCTTGATCGAGTGAGAGAGTTGGCTTACAGACTTGCATTACCGCCGAGCTTATCAGTCGTGCATCCAGTATTTCATGTGTCCATACTTCGAATATATCACGGCGATCCATCCCACGTGTTAGATTTCAGCACCATCTAGTTGGACAAGAACTTGTCTTATGAGGAGGAGCTGGAAGCCATTCTAGACCTGCAGGTTCGTCAGTTGAGGTCGAAGAGTTTTACTTCTATTCGTGTTCAGTGGAGAGGCCACCCTGCTGAGACATCGACCTGGGAGTCTGAGTCTGATATATGGAGTCGGTATCCCCGTCTTTTCCTTGACTTAGGTACTTCCTTCTTATGTCCATTCGAGGACGAACGATTGTTTTAGAGGTGGAGAATGTGATGACCCATGAGGTCATCACTTATTTTTTAAAATTAATTCAGCATTCTGAGGCCTTAAAAACCTCTTTCAGCTTCACCACGATTTGCGTGCGCAGTTCGGGTGCGTAGCCGAAAAGCTATTATGTAAAAAATCTGTGAAAATGTTAAAATTCTGACTTAAAATGCATTTAAGTTGACTTCAGTCAACATTTTAGTTAAACAGACCCGGACCCAAGATTTGACGGTCCCGGAGGATCCGTGGAAAAATATGGGACTTGGGCATATGCCCGGAATCGAATTTCGAGGTCCCGAGTCCAATAAATAAATTTTTAAAAGAAATTATTTTCTAAAAAATATAAAGCTTTTTAAAAGTGAAATGTTATGTGAAATCTATGGTATCGGGCCCTTATTATGGTTCCGAAGCCCGGTACAGGTTCAATATGGTTTATATGTGTTGTCGGTAAAGTTTGGTAAGAAACGGAATCCATTTGACGTGATTCGGACCTTAAATGCAAATTTTGATATTTTAAGAAGTTTTGAAATATTTTATTGATTTGGAGAAATTCATTGTTTAAGAGGTTATTTTGGAGATTTGATTGCGCGGATAAGTTCATATGATGTTTTTGAGTTAGTACGTATGTTTGGTTTGGAGCCCCCAGGGCTCGGGTGAGTTTCGGATGTGTTTCGGAAGGTTTTGAACTCATAAAAGTTGCAGGTTTTTCAGTTTCTGGTGTTCTGCCATTTTCTTCTTAGCGTTCGCGGGAGGACCCTCACGAACTCGATGAGTTATTCAGGCTGAAAGAAATTTCCCTCTATGCGAACGCGAGACCCAAGTCGTGAACGCGAAGCTTTAGGGGGTCTTCCCTACGCGAACGCGGGCCTGGTATCGTTAACGCGAAGGCTTATGAGCCTGGGCAGAGGGAGGGGTATTATACCCTACGCGAACGCGACCACCTGGACGTGAACGCGAAGGCTCGAGGGGTTATTGCTCCGCAAACGCATGCCCATTTTCGCGAATGCTCAGGTTCAATTCATCGCGAACGCGATGAGCCTGTCGCGAACGCGTAGACCAAAATCTGCCCAGTTATTTTAAGTTCCAAAAAATAGAATGTATTACAGGAATTTCACCATTTTTCATAAACTCCTTCTTCTCCACACCTCTTGGGTGATTTTTGAAGAGGAACTTCACCATAACTTCATAGGTATGTAATCCTAAACTCGTTTTCTTCCATTTTTATGAACAACCACTAGATTTCTAGGCCTAAAATATGAAATTAAGGGTAAAAAATTAGGTATTTGGGTTGAGTTAGTTTTTTTTATTATTTGGGAATTTGACCTCGTTTTGGGGTCAGATTTCAAAATAAATTATATATTCGGGCTCGTAGGTGAATGGGTGATCGGATTTTGGTCCGAACCTCGTATTTTGACCAAGCGGACCCGGGGTCGATTTTTGAATTTTTGGAAAAAATAATGGGAAAGCTATAATTAAACATTGGAATTGGGTTTTTTAGTGTTTGTTGATGTTATTAAATCGATTATGTCTAGATACGATTGATTTGGAGCCAAATTCAAAAGGGAAAGCGGTGTTTAAGGCTTGAGTTGGCTGTGGAAGTTTGAGGTAAGTGTTCGGTCTAACCTTAGCTTGAGGGATTAGGAGTTGTGTACTATTTGCTATTTGCTTCTTGTTGAGTACGACGTATAGGCATGGTGACGAGTATCTATACGTTAGTATCGAGCATGATCGTGAGTTTTAAATGGCAATTTATTGTGTACTTAAATAATACTACGGATGCTTAAATTGATAAATCTCGGTATTGAGCAAGGATTAAGATTGTTCTCGTGGAAATTACTTATGATTGAGTATTGGTGTTAGTTGAGGTAGTTAGATTTTGTAACAAGATTGGTTATAGTTGTTTCTTCCTTGCCGGGACGTATTTACTTATATTATCAATTCCCTTGCCGAGATAGTATAGTTCTTTATTGATCCCTTGCTGGGATTCTTGTTATGATTGTTGTTGCTTGTATATGTGGATCGGGTTGCGCACCGCAACAATGTTATATTTGGATCGGGTTGCGTGCCGCAATAATTTTACATTTGGATCGGGTTGCACGCCGCAACAGTAATATAAATGGATTGGGTTGGACGCCGCAACAATAATACAGTTGGATCGGGGCTGCACGTCGCAATAGTGATAAATAATAGGGATCGGGTTGTGCGTCGCAACAGTGTTATTATTGTTGTGATGTAGATCTTAAATTGTTCTCTTATTTTTCTCTTAAACTACTGATGGAATTGATATTCCACCGCAGCATATACCCCCTCCTATCTTTATTTGTTTATTTATTCTTGTTTTATTTCCGTTGTATATTATATAATTGCATAGGTTTATCTAGAGTCTGGTCCTAGCCTCGTCACTACTTCGTCGGGGTTAGGCCAGGCACTTACCAGCACATGGGATCGGTTGTGCTGATGCTACACTCTGCACTATGTGCAGATCTCGGAGGAGCTTTTGAACAGTAGCATTTGGGGTGGCTGCCTTCAATCCAGCTGGAGATCCCGAGGTAGTACTGCAAGCGTCCCCAGACCAAGCGTCCTCTTCTATGATATTATGTGTTCTGTTTTCATTTGTTTCCGAGACAGTCTTATTTCCTTTTTCAGACACTTGTATGCAGTACTCATAGACAGTCTGTGATATTGTGATACCAGATTCCGGGTAGAGAAGTATATTGGCATTGTAGTACTGGCTTTGGTTATTTTTATCTGTTTAAGTCTTCCGCTTGTTCTGTTTATCGTTAATATTCAATGTTGAGTACCTGTTAATTTAAATTGTTAAAAAGGGCTCAAATGAAAGAGTTAGTGATTCTTTATTGTGCGGCTTGCCTAGCTTCCGGGAGTAGGCGCCATCATGACTCCCGAGGATGGAAAATTCGGGTCGTGACAAAGTCACATTAAAAGGCCAATGAAATCGCGCCACGTGTACAAGTGACATGTTCTGGCTAATCAAATGTCTTCTTGTCACACTTCAATTTGATTGGTCGGAAAGAGTTTGTTCTTATCACAACTCTTTCCCTCCACAATTATAAATAGGGGTCTTCATAACTCAGAAAAGATACCAGAAGTTATAACAAGAAGCAAGAGAGAGCTCGTGGATCAAACCCCACAAATTTATCTACAAGTTTCAAGTTTCAAGCAATCAAATTCAAGCTCAAGAACGAAGAACAAATCAAGTTCAAACTCAAGAACGAAGAGGCACTATGCAGAAGCACTATGCCTGCCAAGGTACTGAAACTGATAGAGGCACTATGCAGAAGCTACATATGGTCTGAAACCAATACCATAACCAAGAAGTTTCTAATAGCATGGGATAGATCTGTGTCCATAGGTCTGCTGGTGGACTCAATCTAATCAACTTGCCTCTATGGAATAAAGCTGCTATTGCTAAAGCTTGTTGGGATCTAGCTCATACACAGGACAAATTATGGAATAGGTGGATCAATACCTACTGCATCAAGCACCAACAACTACAACAGATGCCTATGCCTCAGTGTAACGTCCCAAAACCTACTTTAGGTCGTGACAGCGCCCAACGTCGCCGCTAGGCAAGCCAACGGTGAACTATCACATTAATTGTTCATTTTACTACTTTTGAAATTATAAATTTTATGAAGTAAATAAATTTATACTTTTAAAATCACGGGTACATACATAATTAGTAACACACAAAAATAAAAGGTGATAATAATATGCAATACCGTAAGCATCAACTAGAATATCTTAAAATTCGGTGTCAAAAATATATGAACATTTACTAAAGAGTACAATAATAATAAAACGACTCCTTGTCACTTGCCCTTTCATTGTTGAATTGTGGAAGAAAATCATGCGTTGGGTACAAAGTTCGTATATGCCCACCACGTGATGGGATCAACGTCTGCAGTGGGCTATTATACTAGGAAAAAGGTAAGTCACAGGAGGCTAGTGTTTTCAAAATAATAAGTATATGCTAAGGTTACTCATGCAGCTTGGATATAGAGAAACATGGGTATCTTTGAACAGAGATATAGAGTAAGTGATGTACTAGTACGAGAGATAGACTATGCATGCAACATTCCAGTAGCAGCTAGATCTAGGAGCTACGTGCAAAAAATTGGGCTTGATAGTTAGAAATAGATTAGTTGTTTTGTACTCAGGGTCTAGCTTAGTATCTTTGTTTATGTTTTAGATAGCCAGCTGAGTTAGTATGGTTATGGTTTTGTACATTTTGCTTTGGTGATTAATACAAAAGAAAGTTAATGAAATAAATAAATAAAAAGACTGAATTATTGATAAAAATATTTAAAGTATTTAAATATTATACTCCGTATATGTTGTTGTAGTAGCTTCTGAGACTCCCAAATTGGTGATATTTAAGAAAAAATCCCCAAATCCGCATATTATATTAAATTGTTCATCAAAATCTACCTGATTATCATGCTTTTAGTTTTTAGGATTTCTTTACCTGTAGATTGGTAGTTGATGCTATTATTACTTTACCAATTTGTTAAGTTGTTCATCAAACTCTATCGATTGTTATAGTTTTGCTCTTTAGGGATTTTCGTATCGGACTAATAGAGTTGATACTATATTTACTCTACATATTTGTTAAGTTGTTAATCGAAGTCTATCTATTCGCATACTTTTCTAGATTGTAATAAAATAGAAGTTAAATTGACCTATGAATTACTGTCATTTTAAGCATTCTTATTCTAATTCCAGTCAAACTTTTCTATAACAGCCTCGTTTGTTCCGAATATTTTTGGATATTATGGCAAAATATTGTTATAGAGAACATATATTATAACATAACATGAAAATTTATTCTAGAAAAGCTTGGCTTTTATAGTAAAATGTTGTTATATAAGGATGTTGTTATAGAAAGGTGTGACTGTACCCACTTCATGCTCTTGCCTTGAATCAATGGGTTCCGAACCTTTTACTTAACTGATTTTGAGCCATAAACTGTTGAAATTTTTTTAAGTGATGCTATTACTTATTGGTTTTGACGAAAGGGAATGCCTAGAAAAGCAAAAAGGAGAAGAACACAAAAGATAAAGAAATAACAATGTAAATTGGTCAAAAAAACAACCCCTAAATTACGGTGTAATCAAACCCTCTCTGCTAATAATCCCTCCTTTTACTTTTTCATTATGCCCTTTCAAAATGGCCAACAGCCCCCTCCAAAAGAGTTTAGCTTTGCACTATACTGAATTTTTACACTACGAAAATACTTTAATACGTTAGTAACAAGTTACTTGCTTTATATTAAGTCATTATTCTTACTTATGATGAATGATTACTTGTAATTATATTTTTACTGATCTCATAGTATAATTTTTTTTTTTTTGACAATATCACCATATAAAAGTGTCACAACAACAATGTCTTGATCCCAAGTTAGTTGAGATTGACTTTATGAATTTTTGATATCATAAATGCTCTATTTGGGTCTATAATATTCAATAACCGTAAAAGATAAGAGTACAGGTTTCCTAATATACACTAGGTTATATATATATATATATATATATACATACGCACTAATTCTTCTAATAAGCAGAGGTGAATCTAGGATTTTAATGCGATCGGGGTACCAATATTTTGTCAAGGGTATCAAGTTATTTGAATTAATCATTTTTAAGGTATATGCATATACATATACTCCTTTTGTCCCAATCTATGAGACATTCTTTACTTTTTTAATCAATATCCTTTCTATATTAAGTAACAATTCAACTTTAAATTATTATTTTTTTACTCTTAATAAAATAATTTCTAGCCACACAAATTTTATGATTTGTCTTAGACTGTTTTAAAAAAAAAATCATTTATTTTTTAAACTTGATGCTCAATCAAACACCTTCATATAAATTGGGACGGAGGAAGTACAAGATTTCTGTCAACGTTTACGGGTCCGATCACCCCTCATTGTTACACATTGGTTTTCCCATGCTAGTAAGCACTAGTGAATTAGTTGGTTTTATCTATAAGAATTTTCAAATTTCCATTATTTTCTATCTTTTGATAGATCTGCCTAGTGAGACTAAAAAGAAAAGAAAAACCAGAACACATTATGGACATTGGACAAACATTGATGATTTGAAATTTGACATGTTAACTACTCTCCTACTTACTAGAAACAATGGTAATGAGTAATTCAACTATAGTGAGTAAAAAAAAGTTGATTACCACATGGCATATGGCCCATTCTCCCCGCCAGTCATGGCGAAAATACAACACATTTTGTCAACTTTCAAGAAAGCTAAAACTCCATATAGATAACACAACCTCTCTTTACTAATTAACCTCACTCCAAAATTCCACATTTGAGTTGCATGCTTTCTCATTTTGCTGCAATTAATGGCAAAGAATAAGTCATTTTTGCTTTTCTTTCTTGTTTTGTGCTTCATTTCTGGGAGTTTAGCACAGTATGAGTTGGAGGAACTAACATGGTTAGATGACAGAGATGATGAGATTTCTATGTTTCATAACCAGCATTCTGCTATGAGAAGATGTGATTTAACTTCTGGAAAATGGGTTTACGATCAATCTTACCCTCTTTATGATTCTAGTTGCCCTTATCTTAGTACTGCTGTAACTTGTACCAAGAATGGCCGTCCTGATTCTGACTATGAAAAATGGAGGTGGAAACCTCATGGTTGTGAAATTCCTAGGTAATTGAAGTTGTAATGTCTTATTCTTTAGTTATTTTTGGGGGATAAGGGTTAAAAAAAAAGATCGTGAGCCGAGGGTCTACTGAAACCACGGCTCTACCTTTTCAAGGTAGGAGTTTGCCTACACACCGCCTTTCTCGAGACCCCACTTGTTATATTATACTAGGTTTATTGGTATGTTTGTTGGGATAAGGGTAAAAAAAATGTCCATATACTATACAAAATATCTAAATTTTACTAATCATTATAAATTTTACTAACCATTATATGTTGCCAGACTTTATGGGTATTGTTGCTGCCATGTGAGATGGGTTCGAGTCATATAAACAGCATGTAAGGTAAGGCTGCGTACAATAGACCATTGTGGTCTGGCCCTTTCCCACATGGCATAGTGGTAGTTTAGAGCGCCGGACTGCCCTTTGTTATATGTTGGCCACTCATATGCCTATAGCAAATCGTCTAGTATTTGGTCCAGATTAATTCACCCTATGCTGGAGCTTTGTTAAAATCAAAGGTCCAATACGAGACAATTTGCAAACAATAATGGTATGAATGCCCCAAAGGAGAGCGTAAAGTAAAGATATTTCGGTGTTTTGACCTTTATCTTTTGTTGGTTGACTTGAATTGTTGGAAATATTTCGGTCTAATTTTCTTGGTGTGAATGTAGGTTTAATGCATTGGAATTTCTTGGAAGGATGAGGAAGAAGAGAATAATGCTTGTGGGTGATTCAATAGTGAGGAATCAATGGGAGTCTCTTGTTTGTTTAGTTCAATCTGTTATCCCTATGGCTAGAAAAACAGTAACCTATGTTGGTCCTACTATGGCCTTCCATGCTATGGTGAGAAAGTGTTAGAATCTTGTTTCGCTTATTACGAGAATTTACTTCTAGTTATCCGTCAGTCAGTGTACAGAAGTTAAACTCTATCGTTATTATTATAACTGGAACTGATATACAACATAGTACTAAAAATTCAAAACTAGTTAACTGATGGTTGATTGGGTTTTTTTAAGGATTTTGAGACAACAATAGAATTCTGCTGGGCACCTTTTCTGGTTGAATTGAAAAAGGGACCAGAAAACAAGAGAATATTGCATTTGGATATGATTGAAGAGAATGCAAAGTATTGGAGAGGAGCTGATGTTCTTGTTTTTGATTCAGCTCATTGGTGGACTCACTCCGATAAATATAGTTCGTAAGATATATTTCACTTTCTTTTTTACCCTTTCTCCTCCCTTATGAGAAGGGGGAGCATTGGCATTTACCCTAGAAATGCAGGTAAGCCTGCGTACAATAGACCCTTGTGGTCCTGTCCTTCCCCGGACCTCGCATAGCGGGAGCATAGTGCACCGGGCTGCCCCTTTAAGACTCGAGAATATGAAGGCAATTTCTTTAATGCAATGCTATGAGGTCATTGACATAGTTTTATTGAACCATTTAATTGAAATTCAGGTGGGACTTAATAATGGAAGGAAACAGTTTCTATAGAAACATGAACCCAATGGTTGCCTATGAGAAAGGACTAATGACATGGGCTAAATGGGTAGACTTGAATCTTGATCCTCGAAAAACTCGAGTTTTCTTCAGAAGCATGTCGCCTCGACATAACAGGTACTCATCTTGATTACCACATTTCCGCAAAATATGCAGTTCTCTATATATCCTGTTCATAGAATGTGTGAGATAAATGTTTGATTTCAGATATTTTATTATGATGAACCAAAATTGAGCAAGACATGATCAGTGAGGATTCATATAGTCGACCCCTATTTGCTTGAGATTGAGGCTTAGTTGTTGTTGTTGTTGCATTATAATTTGTTAGGGAAAATGGATGGAAATGCTTCAATCAGAGGGAGCCACTGGAATTCTTTAGCCACCCTCATGTACCAGAACCGCTGCTGGTGCTAAAAGAAGTGCTAAGAAGGATGAGTTTTCCAGTATCGTTCCAGGATATAACGACGATGACAGCTCTAAGAAGAGACGGACATCCTTCTGTCTACAGTAAGTTTGTAAGCCAAACAGGTAAGCAGCATTTAGAAGACTATAAATCTGATTGTAGCCATTGGTGTCTTCCCGGAGTACCTGATACCTGGAACGAAATGCTGAACGCCATGCTCTAATTAGTACTAAGATGTGTCGACATAGCTTAGGAGGTCATCATTGATATGACTTGTTTTTCAGTGTTGAGTTCTCGTTCCTTTTTATTTAGCCTGATGTTTCTAGCACTTACTTCAGTGCTGAGTGTTTGATGTAAACAACTGATGCTTCTGAATGCGCATAACTGTGTTAGTTCTTGAAGTCTAAGCAGTTCTATATGTGCAACTTAATGAAATGAGAGGTGATTTGCCTTCTTGATTCGTACTATAAACAAATATTTAGGAAAATGATATTGTATAGCCACTCTTAAAATAATAGCCGAAAAATGTATATTTTTTGTATGCAAAAAGTATATAAATTTTATACATTTTTGCGGTTACTCTATATAAATAGTTTCTGCCGCAGGCTAAAAGTGATATTTACCATAAATATTTTTTGTCATCTCTTCATTTGTGGAGTAAGCTTTAACAGCTTGAACATTGATCAAATGATGGTGTTTATCAATATGACAGCAGCATGCTTGCTTTTTACACTTTCGCTTTTGCCTTATAGCAATGGTCCTTCTCTTACATTTTTCACATTCTGATGTAGACAATGGTATGATCAAAAGAACTATATCTCTGACTAGAAGACAACAAAATACAACAAACCTATTACAATACTTCATGTATTGCTAGAGAATTCAACCTATTACTGAGCATTTGAAAGCCCTTCAACAAAAGCTATTGTTTGTATCCTGATTTAGCCTATGTTGCACAGGTATCGGATCCTCCAAAAATGCACCACCTTTGGAGGATCCGATGCACCATTGATATTTTCAGACAGTCCGAGCAACATAAGATTTATGTTAAATACTCCAAGTGCGTTCTAAAAGTATGATGACAACAACAAAACTAGTGATTTCCCACAAGTGGGGTCTGGGGAGGGTAAGGTGTTCTCAGCCTTACCCCTACTCTGGAAGGGCAGAGGTTATTTTCGATAGACCTCAGTTGGAATAAGAATGAAATGCCTAAAATTCTCACTCTTTTCTGGAGTCTTTTAAAACAGTTTTGCCTAAACTAACTAATTAGAAGATACATTTTTTAGCCTAGATACAAAACATAAATATTAGCTTCTTCACCAACATAACTTAAAGAAACCTAAAAAAAGTTTTACTAATTCTCAGTATTCTTATGTTGCAAGTTGCAACCATTAAAAATCTGCAACAGATTTTTTGGAACTGTTGTAATTTAGTTGCATTATAATAAAGAAAAAAAAGAGACAAATAACAGAAACTACAATTTTTCCTATAATCTATCCCAGCTGTTGAGGAAAAAACTTCTTCCTTAATTTAGCAAGCTCTTTATCACTCAATCCAAAAGCCTTAATCAAAAGCTCCTCTTTAATTCCTGTTCCAAAAATAGCAGATGGGATTTTCACCAATCCTGGATTTTGGCTGTTAAAACTTCCCAAAATAGTAGCTGGGGTATAACCAACATTCATTTGGAAGTGCACTAAACCTTTTGGAAATACCATGACTTCTCCTTTCTCAAGAACCTTAGCAAAAACTCTGTTTCCTGAATCAATAAACCCCGAATAGATCTTCCCCTCAAGCACAAATGCAGTCTCAGTTGCCCTCGGGTGAAAATGTGGCACGTTGACACCATCAACGTCAAAATCAGCACGAACAAATGACATGCCTAAGGTGTTCAGTCCAGGAAAGACAGTGGAGCTAACTGGAGTGGATGAAAATCCAGTATGTTTAAAGTTCCCTGGATCTTTAATACCTGAATAGATAAAATCTTCGACTGTGACCAACGATGAATTCTTACATGAAAGGAAGATTGAAGAGAATTCTGCCCTTGGTATACAGTAGTCATGAACTGGATCAGAATCATATGCTAGGCCTAGGTAGCTCTGAAGAAAAATAACTAGTAAAACTATCATTTGAGGAGGAATCATGGTCTAGGATCAACACTAAAGAATGAAAAAGCTGGAAATTTCAGCCCTGAGTAATGTAGACACATAGAAGTATATAATAGTAAGAAAAAAGAATGAAACCAATTGAATGATTCTATTCAAAAAAATTGCCTACTGTTATGAAATATATATGGAATTTTAACTGAGAAAAGTTTTCTTTTTATAGGAGTAATTATTGAGGAAATAATGATGTGGTGCTACACAAGCAAGGCTTTGCTTGAGAACTAAGCTAAGAAGGATTAGTTAGTCACAACACTAATGGCTGCAGCAGACAGTGATTTGCCATGCTTCTGCTGTTTTCTTGCAAGATAAATGGCAAAAGTGATGATTCACTCTGATAATCTTTATTTAAAATAAGGTCCCCGGGGAAAGGAAAAAGGTATAGGAACTATTTTATTCTTAAATTAAAAGACAAGTGAAAATAATGTAGCCATATATTTTCATATCTAACCACCCCAAAAGGCAAAGAAAATGATAACAATTGACAACCCCACATGATGACAGAAATCTCTCTCTTTTTTTTTCTTTCTGTAGTAGTGGTGTCTAGCTAGCTTGTAAACACCTTAACTGTTCCATTTTATATTTTCTACCCATCAAAACTTTCATACAATGGTAGTGTCCTTTTGTTCCTTTTAACAAATAGCTAAGGGGACCAAAGTAATTGTTCAGAATTTCTGGTAGTGGACTATATCATCACCAGTCCTAACAACTCTATAATGGTTTAGGTGGATATAATTCCACCACTTCCCCCTCCAAACTCCTTCCACCTAGCTAGTCATTTTTTTACCTTTTTATTATTTTTTTTTCCTGTCAGGTTTAGCACATGGCGGTAACTCGTAATATTAGTAAAAACTTGTCATTTAGTTACGAGTCACTATTCTAATTTACTGCATAATGGGATAAAGAATTTATATGGTGGGGCTACGCTGTAAAATTCTCCGTCGATCTTACTGTGTTTGATTTGCTCTACAAGCGGATTAGAATGTAAGCGTAAGGTCAGTTGACTATACGTTCCCAAAGAGATCTACTAAATACAATTCAAGTCGAAGTTAGTAAGTTTGATCACATTGCACCACCGAAGGATGTGATGCAGCGGATGGGATTGCTCTTCCCTTAACCAGAGGTCTTGGGTTCGAACCCCGGGTATAGAAAAGACCTTGAAAGGGAACACTTTCCAACAAATGGGGTCCTACGCGCCTTTATAATCATGCTCCAATGGGGGTATCGGACACCCGATGGCAAACCAAAAAATTTTGATCACACTGCCACTGAGAAACGAGAATGTTCATTACCATGTTTGTTTAACTTCATAGTTCTCAGCATCAATTGAGTTTACCATTTAATATGTGGGTTCGATTCCCTCGGCTCCTTGCATGTTCCAAAAAGTCTCGCTTATTCTCAATATACAACGTTAACCAAAAAAAGAAATATTAAAATATCCTTGTAAACATTCCACATAAAGTGGCTTTTCATTTTCAGGGACAGGAAGTTATAGCAAAATAATGTCATGATAATGACAACCACAGCTCGTGCACGAAGTTGGTGAGACTAGACGTCAATATGAAGTTCCCATAGAATACAGATCGCTTTGGGAAAAAACAAGTAGATTGACAACAACCGTTCTTGCACTTTAGCAATGTCACTCTATCTGCCAAAAAAAGTAAGCCTTGACATAGCAAGTAAAGTTATTGTCATGTAACCAAGAGGTTACGGGTTCGAATCGTGGAGTAAATCTCTTACAAAAATACATGGTAAAGTTACGTACAATAGACCCTTATAGTCCGACCCTTCCCCGGACCCCGCGTATAGGGGGAACTTAATGCAATGGGCTGCCCTTTTTTTCCCTCTATCTAGAGAAAGGGGCTTAAAAGTTAGGCTTGCCGAATGTGATCAAATTGCTTTCTAATTTGTTATTACATCAACAGGAAACAGCAAGAACCATACGTCCACCTGAACTTGCTACCAAAAACAGACCTTCAACTCCCAAGTCCAAAACTAATTTACTTCTACACTTTTATCAAGGAGTAT
>MU687843.1:3758-17472 GCA_026770625.1 Nicotiana glauca | reverse complement strand
GGGGGGGGGGGGGGGGGGAAGATGGAAAGAGTCAAAAATTTTCCTGTTTCTAGCATATAGTATGTACAAATAGACAGAAATTAACGGCAGTGCTAAGTTGGGAAGGGCAAGAAACAATACATGCTTTGAGGGATGGAAAACAGTAGTTTTTATATAAGTCATTAAACTTGAGGTATAAAATGAAGACGCATATGATTCTGACAGTTTCTTGGAGCTACTGGATTCAATGCACGTGTAACAGGCAGGCACCCAAATGTGTTACATTAAGTTACAATAAATAAATCAACACATAATGACTGTCCAAGAGTTAGGTCCTGAAAAACTTCAACACTAATCCTCCTTCGTATCATTGATGCAATCAGTCCTGTTCTCTTAAATGGCATGTCAGAGGAACTGCACAAGTACCTTGTCACAGGTCCAAATAATCTGATAATTTATCAACTAGAGAATCCAATGTGACGTGAAAAGTCACACATCAGTTGCAAGTATACTTCCAGCAAAACAAAGTACTTTTTTCCACAGGGCAATCATACACAGTAAAATGAAATAAGAAATTCAATACAATGCGTCAAATCATGTAAGTCAATCTTGCACTATCCAACTTGCAGTAAGCAGCAGCATTATTCATATACAGAAATCTTTAGCCTTATTAATAAGAGTCATTAGCAGGAAAAAGATCTATAGATGACGAGGAGGCAGGTGAAAGAACCTAAGTATATGAAGATAATCTCTCTCTCTTTCTTCCATTGTTCTTTTTTGGGTACGATACATGTAGATGGCCATTTCTATTCATGAAATGGTAACCAAGTTGGAAAAGGGGGAGAGTGTCTATCAAAGAAACCAACCAGTACATAAAGAACCAAGGAAAGAACAATCATATAGAGTAAAATTGAAATTACAAGGCCAAACAGTTGATAGAACAAGATCACTCTGCTAAATAAAAAGTGACAGAACTAACTTAAAAGATAATTTATCCACATCATCCCCTCAACTAATTCTTTTTCTTTTTGATAAGGTACCATTCCCTCGGCTAATATGGTCAGTAAGTACCAAAATCTATATAAATTTAAGATGTCTTCACCTTCCATTACAACAAACTATGATTGGAATACAATGACACAATCAGAGGAAAGAACTATCCAACAATTTACGAATATATATACATGAGTAAACACCAAAATTGTAGCACCGTACCTCCTAGATCAACGGAAGTCATGCACCAGATAGCAACACAAGGGAAGGTGTTCTCACCAAAGCTTTGGCACTAGGTCATCAGTCTTGAAAGCTTAAATAAAAGTACAGCAATTCACTTTGGTAAGCAACACATAACGCATGGTGAAAATACAATCTATCAGCAAAGCTTGGCAATTAGTTAACAAAGAAGGAAGATACGCAATAAAAACAGGATATTAAGCAGTTTAATAGTTTTAGCACAATCTTAAACAATTATGCACATCCAAAAACCATATGGAAATGGTCAAAATATGGATAGTGGAATATGTTTAGAAGTATATATACACTTATAATGTGAGGGAGATGGAGTATGTTTACAAGTATAAATACATTTATAATGTGTGGGAGAGCTGACAATGGAGAAATGTATAACTTAAAGCTGTGATTCATTTTATCCAAGTTCGTTAAGGTAAAGGATGGGTTACCTGTCGGCTTCCTATGCAAACATTCTCAGGCTGACTGATCAGTGCTTGGCTGGTGACAATCCTCCTAGCACCCATTGAGGAAGAAGCAACTGTTTTGACAGGTGAGTATGCTCAGGGTAGCATGCGTCTGCAACCAAAACATGAAAATCAAGAAGTTAAATGTTACACATAAAATTACAGTAGTCCAAGATTCATAAGATGCAGACAGTTAATGAAGGATTAGCAAGACCAATAAACTGAACAGCCGGGTACCAGATTCTTATGCTTATATACAAGCATTAGGAAAACATAACTAGTAACCAGGGAGAAAAAGTCAAAAATACATTATATTGGGGAAAAGGAACTGGAAATTACAAAAGATAACAAAACAAAATTGCCCTTGCGATCTTTGCTAATTTGCTTACAAGGAAACATTGCCCGAATTTAAACAATGAGGATTTTCTAGCATTCCCTTCAAATAAGTATACAAAAAATGACCATAATTACAAGTGCCAATTGGCTAGAGATCTCTTAAGCCATCACTTCTTGAACAAGCAAAAGAGCATTCTCAACTAAACAGTTAAATAGTCCTTAAGAATGTACAATGAGCAGTCACAGTCAAAACATATTTAGCTCGGAAAGGTCGTCCATTGGTATTTCAAGCCCCACACAATCATGATCTTGCAAACCATCAACATCAAAGTTGAACCAAGTATTGAAATCCTGAGGCGCCCCAAGCTCAGATTCTACACCTAGCTCTTCTATCGCATCAATGTCATTTAGTGGCACATTCATGCTGTCAGCAGATTCTTTCTTCTCCCTCGATGAATTAACATCACCTTCTCTTTTTCTGTTACCACTTGTATTGACCAATTCTCCAGAACCATTAACAGAAGGGTAAACTGGATGTGTCGTGATTTCCATGAATTTGTTAAAAGATCCATTTACGGATGTAGAAAGCTGAGCTGTCTTCTGCTTGGGCTTTGATTTTGTCTTGCGCTCACCCTTAGAGTTCCCAAGTGATCGTCCAGCTTTTGCATTTGTATTTCTGGATAAAGAGTCCCTATCTCTTTCACTTCTCTTTCCTTTTGCACCACCGAGAAGAGTTCCACCAAGAGTAGAAGTGGCTCTGAAAGCAGCACCAACATCATCAAGCAGTACTTCTTTTTTCTTCCCTCTATTTAATATTGGCCCATTTTTAGCAAAAGCCTGATCAGATTGATGATTAAACCTTTCATACGGATCAACCAAAACACCATCAGCACTAACAGGGCATGAGCCTGTGAAACAAGAGAGATGTCAGTTATTACAACACATCTGATAAGAGCAAATAGCAACAAACATAAACAAAACTAAAATTACTAAAGCAAGTGAAGATGAAAGTACAATTTTACTAAAACTAGAACTCTTGTTAGAAATGACGTCAGTAAATACCACCCAGCTGACAAGAACAGAACGCGCAAGAAACAAACTTCAGATACTAAAGCATGTGAAGATCATAATACAATTTCACCAAAAAAAAAAAAGAAAAACAAAAAACTCTTGTTACATAAGAACTGAAATATTTGGTTGACCCAGAGCTCAAGGAAACAGAAAATATTGTAACTAGCTCAAAGTTGCTAAAGCATTGTCATCACAGTGTCATTCCCATATACATGATAATTTAACTCATAGTTAAAAGCTTACTATTACCAACTGCTTCACGAGCCAAAAGATCTGCCTCATTAATACGAGGCGGAGCGGCAAAAATAATGTCATGGAGCACAGGCTCGCTAAAGCAACTAGCTCTAGTATCCTCAAACTTCCGACACCTGGAAAGTGTTCTCCTTGCAAAAGCCAATGCAACCTGCTTTGACACCTTAGGAACCCCATTTTTGGAAGCTAGACTTCCTCGAGTCGCCTGTCAAATTAATCCAAAGTATTAGCAGTTATTAAACTGAATCACAAAGTTGAGTCACGTTCATAAGTTGTAGTAAATCAATTATGAAAGCTCTAGTAACTAATATGGTGCACAGTATAAAGATAAATAGATTCAAATTGCCCAAAATCAGGTAGCCATTAACAGATGGCGGGTCAAACTCTACAAAATTTAATTCACTTCAGTATCTAGGATTTATGAGTTGCAATGTCAGTATGCTAGCTAATGAACTACCCTTATTTAACTACCATAATATATATGTAAGATGCCAACATACTTTGCAGGAGATACTGTTTTGTGTAAAAAATTAGCAAAGACAATTGGTAAAGTTTCATCATTTTAATTACAATAAGCCTTATCCAATAGTAAATCTTCTAAATTCTTCAATAGTGGACAACTATTCCAGCATGTGTTAGCTGGGTTTCTATGGAAAGAAAGGAACACTAGGTGTTTTGAGGACGAAGCAATGACTGCACAGGAGATAAATATAGGTTCTTGTATGTGCTAGTTTTTTGGTGTAAACCCCAGGATGTATATGAGATACACAAAATGATAGATTTTTAGCTTGCTTCAGGAATAGGATCTTTGATCTAGAGGCTATCCCCTTGTTTTTTTTTTTTTCCTTTTTTTTTTTTTTTGCGAGAGACTGCCCACTCTTGTGAATTCATAATCTTGGTGTCCGGTTTTGTTCTATTTATAAAATCTCTGATTTGCTGATCAAGAAAATATCTTCTTTTATTAAGTAAAAGGTTTCATTCAAGAGGCTACATAGCCAAAATTACAATATAAAAATGTATCTAATCAAAAATATCTTAGGAAACTTGTATGGATAGAAAGCTTGATGGATATTTCAATATTACTTACTTTCAGATTCAGATGAAGAATCTATAGTAGAGTTAGGATTCAAACTAGGTAAGAATAGCCCACAAATGCTTTCTTGTAAGTGTCCCTTTGATGTAATTCACATTACTCACAATGTTTCTACTTGCTTTTGAAATAAATAGAACTCCAGCGAGAGTGAGAGAATCTATCTGCTCTAACTTCTCTCACGCTCAACAACTTATACTCCTTAAAGTATCAAAAGATCCTATATAGTTATTACAAGTATCCTTCACAACATCTCACAATGAAAAGCAGCGTGTTTCAGAGTAAAAGACTCAATGCCACAGCAACCTTCTAAGCAAATACAGGACTTTAGAAGAGAACTGCTACAGTAGCAGGAGAAGATTATAAAAAGGGATGACAAAGTACACAAAAGAAAAGTTTGGTGAGAATAGCAGGCGCTACAACAAGAAGCACAGTACAAGAAAGCATGATGAACGTACGGATAAAAGAATGCAATCCTTACCAAGAGCTTTTTGTAAGCCAGCTCGACAAGTTTATGCATTGCAATCTGCTCCGGGTCCCTGGAAATTCAATTGGATTTGTAAGGCACACATGAATTCACATTGCAGAAACGTGAAGCAAACTTGATGGCGTGTAACATCTTACCATCCTTGCACGTCCTTGCCTTCTTGAAGTGATTTAGATACTTTCTCCATATATGCTTTCTTTTTACCGATCTACAGCAAATAGAAAAAATGAACTACTAAAGTGGTATAGGACATGTACAGAAAGATGTCCAAATAGACGTGAAAGAGACGGTCTTTGTTTGAAGCATCTATTCTCAATGTTCTTGAAATTATATTTGCTGGCATATTTAGCAACAATCAAAACAAGGAAAGAGACGGAAAATGAGCAAATTATTAGGATGTTATGTAGTGACGCAAGATAACCTCTTGACAGAGTCGCCTCTCCAGCTGCATAATTTCTTGGTTGATCACTCCATCTTCTTTATCATCTAAGTCAGGCTGTAACAAGGATGCAAAAGAAAAAGGAATAGGCAAAATTAAATCATATAACATAGATACAAAAGTTATAAAAAAGCATATAATTTGTCGCAATTTGTGAAAAGTACTGCTCTGACGCCACTCAAAGTGAAAAATGCAAATTAATAGGCATTTAAGAGAAAGAAGGAAAATGACCGGGAGGGAGGGGGGGGGTGTGGTTCTCTCAAAATTAGAGGCCAAATGAAAGATGAGAAATATCCTTCTTTTACAATGACCACTGGGAGAAAGCATACCACAGGTTCAATATAGAGGCCAACGCTCTGCAGCTCAAGCAAGAGTTTATCATCAAGAGCCATCTCTGCATATTGACGTTCAAATGAGGACACGCCAAAACTACTAATCTGCAACCTTTGTGGTACATCTGGATCACTTTCGGAAAGGCCTACAAACAGTCCAACATCTGAATGCAAATATCCATTATCTCGTCGTGACATCTCATCACTGTATGGAGGTCCTCGGACATCAGGGTTTCTACGATATGCACTATATCCATTGCAGGAAACAAACTCATTTCCAGTCCCATTTTTCTTTAGCTGAGAATCAAAAACTGTCCCGTACACAACTTCTGTCCTATTCATTTTTCTAGTCTGAGAATCATTGATACAAGCACCATGTAATAAAGTTTCTGGACCATTATCCGGCGACGTAAATATGTCAAACCCATTTTCTTCACATTCTTCAATATCATCCTCTAGAATTAGAGCTGACAGTACTCTTTGGTAAAGTGGAGTAACTTTATCAAAAATTCTATCTGAGTCAAATTTTGCACTTAGGATAGAATCATGAAATTGATCGACCAGTTGTGTATCAGATGATACTTTCGATCCATTATGATTCTTGATGCATCTATTCTTCTCAACAGTTTCATCATGATCATCCTGGAAAAGCAAGCATCACGAGATGTATTTAGCAAGAGCAGATATGCCAATAACATATGATATATTGTTAAAATGATATCTTAATTTCCAACAGGCAGCAGTAGAATATGAGAATTGGCTAGACCTATCGAACATTTTAATTATATAGATAATCCATTAGCAGTAAGCATACAAAGAATAACAAGAGTCTTGTATTAGGAGGTAACACTTAGGAAAGCTCCAGCTAGACAGTGACTGAAGCATGTCAAGTGATAAAGATCAATACAACTCTTAATAGTAAAGATATAAAGGAGCGTATTCTCTAAAAACAAGATTGCTAGAGAGCATCTGCACTGTCGATTGTACCTCTTGTTAGAAGGGATGAATAAGAAGTGTATAATCCACTAGGAGAGATTTAAAAACACGTAAATTGTTGAGGACTAAGAGAGGGATAAACTTTCTGTCTGTGCGTAGGTTTAAAGGAAAGATAAGAATTTGGATTTGAATCAAAGTGAAAATCACCAGGAATTACTGATAATACTCTTAAATGAATACGAAACTTTGATACAGTAGTGTGCTTCAAGCAACAAATGAAACATCTCGAAGAAACCCTAATAAAAACAAAAATAAAAGATAACCAACCTTGAAAAGAATTTCAGGTGGTGGCACAGGGACTGATGCTAACATATTAATGAAATTGAAACCCGAATGAGGAAAATCTGAGGAAGCTGAAGGGAAAGAATTTAGTAAAGGGATATAGGCACAACAAGGCCCTAGCTGGCCCACCAGATCCAATTCCAATCCCCCAAAAGAAATTAAGCACAGAAACTCCCTCCGTTTCAACTTAGATGTAGTGTTTGACTTGGCACAAAGTTTAAGGGAAAAAAGAAGACTTTTGAAACATGTGGTCCTAAAAGCTTAAAGGGCAAAAGCTTTGTAGGGTCATGACATTTTTGTGGCTATAAAAGCTTCTCATTAAGGATAAAGTGGGTAAAATGAAATGTTTAAAATTAAAATGTTTCCAAATATAGAAATGTGTCATTCTTTTCAGAACGGACTAATAAGGAAAGCGTTGTCATTTAAATTGAAACTGAGGGAGTATTTCTTATCCCAGTTATGGCATAAACTATCCACCAACCAAATTACTGCTAAAAATAAAGTTATGGCGCAAGAAAAAGATAATTATGGATCAGTAAGTACCACAACACCATTGGTATGGTTTATTGTTTGATAGAGATTGGTATGAGATTCCTCCGCTGATTTCAGCTGATAAAACATCAATGAAAGACTTAGTAAGACCATTTACTATCAGACAAAAGACGATAGCTGTGTGGTACAATGATAATCATCATTAGTTGTCACCTGTTCTAGAAGGTAGGATTTCTCCTCGGAACTGACAGAAGCAAAAAGTCTATCCACTTTCTTCCAGAATGCACTTGAACAAGCATGAACTAAAACAGCAACCAAAATAAATTAAGTGAACCAGTATGTTTATCTTTTCCAACAGAAAAGAAGGATACAACAGAGAGGGAAAAACTTTGATGTCCGACACATACAACTAGCATTATATGCCAATTTTGCAGCAGCTAGAAGCTCCTCACGGTCATCGTCTGATTCCCCTGAAATATGGAAAATGTGATAGCATGATTATTTGTTTGAGGCAGGGGAAAAACCAGAACCACGTAGATTGTTTACTAATTGTCAGCCGCACCAGGGACAGCACCAAAAATATAACCTACATACCAAACAGTGGAATGCATCTATCACTAGAAAATCACACAAGTTCAGTAGTATAAAAGATACAAGTTTAGCCATTTCTTATTCCCTCACCATCCCCTTCAGTTATTTGTCCACAATCAATACCAGCGTTATTTTAAACAGCTGATAATGTACTGAAAATTGACTTCATATTTCTGAGAACAGAAGGAAATACAAAAATGAATCAGCTACTTCTCCACCTACTTCACCCTCGTCAGGAGGTGGACACACAGAGACTGCTAGAAAATAAAAGGCCAAATCATGGATAAAGACAAAGAGTTCATTAAGACAAATAGAGACTGCTTGAAACTGAAAAGCAAATCCTGGAGAAGGGCAACCGAGTTCCCTAAGAATTTAAGAAACATACATCATATTAACGAATGAAAAATTTACACTGAAAGACTTAACTTGAGTAAGCAAATGGGTAATTTACCAGTGAAATCCGGAGAACCACTGCTCAATGAATTCCCAAGACGAGAGAACCCTTTGCGTTCCAAGTGCTTTTTCAAAGGACGGCCTGACTTACTGCCACAATCAAATAAATATATAAGTTGATGGAGAAAGAGAAGCAGTAAAAGCCCAAACTCATACATCAAACTTCTTCATTAAAAGACGAGCACCTTCCGTGCTTTTCTGAAGCTGGCCTTGAGTTACGAAGTGGCTTCGCTGTGACTTGATTTTCAAACTTCTCCCTTTTAGGAGAAATGCTGCTCCGAGAAAATGCCGAGCCTCTTCCACTTCGGCCTTGTCTTCGCACACCATCACCTATTTCTTCTTTGACAAGAAATTTGTTCTTCTTCATATGTGAGGTAGAGATCCCATTACTCTGAACAGTATTTACAATTTTTTCTTCACCTTCACAAATACTCCCACCCTTTTCTTTTAATCTGTCTTCACCAGCACCAGATTCTTCACTTTCAGAGAGTCTGACAGGGGATAAAATACTTTCAGCTTTAACTTTAAGGTTTTGCGTAACATTGTTGGCAGCCTTTGAAAGAATAGAACCACTTGATACACCAGGAGTTAACCTAGCTCCAAAATCAGAAGGTGAACATGCCTCTGATGGCACCTCCACCTCGTCTTGGTTTGAAACTGGTGAGATAAGATTAGCCCTCCTTGTACGAGATATTTTTTGAGGCCTCTGACCAATCCATTGGGTTATGGGCGGAGACGAGGATCCTGTAGGCAACGGACGCTTGCGATTTGTAGCTCCAACTACAGCTAGATTTTTATTGACATTTGGGGGCTGTTCCCAGCTTTCCGAGGTTCCAGGTAAACGGGGAATGTTAGACGGTGAACTAGCAGCAGCAAGGGAGCCACTTCGTGGTGCCCTTGAGGCCTTCCCTTTTGTTATTGGACTGGGACAGACATCATGGTTCTCCTCGCGACTATTCAACCTAGAGAAAGAAAATCACATAGTAAGAAATCAGTTTAAGAACAATAGGAGATAAAAACTAAATAATCATGCGCCAAGACATACTTAATGCTGCCTTTTGCCAGCACCCGTTCTTTATTCAGACCAGCAGTTGGATCCTTAGAATGAGCAGCCTTGTCCTGTTCAATTTTAAGCATTGAACGAGCATTAGGACCAGCAGGTGATGAGCCATCTGACTTATTCATGCTACCAGCACCGCTTGATATTCCCGGCCTGTGCAGAAGTGTTAGTGAGTACAACATAGATAGTTATTCATCTTGAGCATGTGCTAGGTAACAAAGTACAAAAATGAAAACAACATGAAGGCATATTAAAAGGAGAATGTTCAAAGACCACAGTAGCCAAACATGCATGACAAAGCATCAAATTATGTATCCCACTTTCAGTTTAGTTCCTTACTTCAACCTACAAAAATAAAGCCAAATGCGATTCCTCTTCCAATCTTCTCATTTGGGCATGAAAAACAATTATATTTTTGTAAGGGGCGTGAAAAGCACTATTCACACAAAGAAGCAGCAACCGCAATGAATGAAGAGATTGATGACACAGGAAATGAGTGATTCTTATTTGACTGACTTCTAGCTAGAATTGCGTCGATTATACACTAGAGGTTGGTAAAAGACAGTTCCCCCTAACTTAAGTAGGCCTACCAGCGAAGAACTGGTACCTGATGGGATGAGGGGTCTAGAAAGCAATGAACCAAAGAACAAACTCAACTTAATATATATATGTATATATTAGGCCATTAGCTCCCCACTGGTTATTTTCCTAAGTGATTCTACACATTCCAACTAAAACAAGATGCTTAATGCTTAAGCTGCTGCCCAAGAAGACTACAGCATTTTGACGAAGTAAAATACTTACCCGCTATATCTTTACAACACAATGCAAAGTAAATCCTTTGCCTTCAAAAACCTATCTAGACCTGGATAACACAGAATAGAAATGTCCTAATACTTCCTCGAAGTCAAAATGTCAAATTTGCAATATGCTGTACTAAAGCCATCATATGCAAACATTTCTAGTCTTGTACAACTGAGTGCAAAACATAGCATCAGTTGGCCCAAATTACATCAATGTGTTAACTCAACAAATTCAGAGCATTTAAACCACTCTTATCCTTCATCTCAGATGGCAAATAGTGCAACTAAGCATTCTTATATAAAACTGAATGAAATCAACATGAAAGTGATGATATGGGGGATAATTCCCAGAAATTCTGAACAGAATAGTAATTACCTGAAACCATGGGAATCAGAAGGTGACAGAACAGGATCACTGGCAAGTCTATGATGCAGCATTCGTTTAGGCTCTCCATCGTTGTCCGAGGGCCTAGAAATGACAGCACCAACTGAACGTTTCCTTTTCATCTTCTTGTCCCAACCTTCACCTCCAGCTGGCAATCTGCGAATCTTTTCTTCAGCCATATCAGAATCGACATTACTATCTTTTAACATGTCCCGGTCCTTTACTATCATAGGCAGCCTGGATAGAGCACTATTCCGGTACTCTGCCTGAATTATATGGAAAACGAAAAGATCATTAGGTGATTTGATCAAGAAGACGCATATGAAGCTTACAATTCTCAGCAAGTAAGAAAAAAAAGAAAAGCAATATGCAAGGGTATTCATTCGACAGAAAGCAAAAGTTTCATTAACCATGCACCGCTAGATGACGAGCAAAAAAGAAAACAGTTCTTCCATTGCAACACCCAAAAAAAAAAGAATATGCCGAATGAAAACTAATACTTGTGTATTCTGAGCTCCTTTTAATGCTGAAGAGAGGAAAGAGAACGAGTGGCATCATGCACCACACTTCTATATTTGAAGAATAAGAAGATCATCCGGACACAGTGCTTCCATCTTTACAGGATCTAGATAATCTATCCAAATTACAGAACTTACTCTTTTCCTGTTCAAAAAGATCTAAATAATCTATGGCAGTTCAATTAGAGGTAATTCAAAAATTTGAGGAACACCAGCCTCTCAATGCTTGTAAATGGAACTTGCAAAACAGAAAAAAGCGACTTTTTTTTTTTCTGAAATGGAGAAAAAAGCGACTTGCTCCTACTTACATTTAATTCATTAATCGCCAATCACAACATAAAAGGAGCTTTCCTTCCTTCAAATTACTTATTTACACAAAAATAGAACCAACATTCAATGTTTAGGGGTCAATCTCTCTTCCTCTTACTGCCCTGTCATCATTCTCAATCATTTTCTGAACTTGAAGTAGATATAATGTACACATCTACTTTCTAAACCCTGTGTCAATAGCTTTTCATTATCCCATGAGCAACATGGAAGAACGATATTTCTCCCATATGTCCTTTTGTTATGAAAGTAATTTTTTTTAAAGAAAGCATTTATTATGTTGTGGAAAAAAAAACCTTCGCAAGAGGTATACCAAAAAGCAGATCGCCAACTCAAAGATACATCATTCTCCTATATATCTTTTAAAAAGTCTAAACAGTCTTTCTCAAAGTTATTTTGTAAAATTCTCTAGCAATAGTTTTTCATCATCCTATGGGTTATTACTTATCAAAAAAATGTATACCCTGTGGCATATGCAGAACATAGAAGGTGTAAAAATAATAATTTTCAGAACATTATACGGCTTTATCATACACGGTAAACACCTCCTTTCCTTGGATAGAGCATATAGTTGTCACAGAAGGTAGCTGCTTGAAGGCCAACCAAAATAAATAGCATGATATCAATTACATACCCGAGTTTCTGCCACTGATGTGCGTACACGCTTGTTCAGCGTACTATTTTTAGGCCGCTCCTCTATCTTCTGTGTTACAGCGTCTGACAGGCCTCGATGTATCTGTGTTCCCATCTTCATGCTTGAACCACCTAATCTCTCATTTGTTAACTGATCATTCCTCTGTTGCTTCTTAGAAATCATGCCTTCAGAAAATTTTGACAGCTTATACAAGCATTCGTCGAACTTTTTAGCTCTACCACTAGCCAAGACAAAAAACAGAATACTCAGCAGATACAACTTAACTTTAAAGAAGGGTAACTTTCAATCAAAGTTTATCCAATACCCAAGAAAGAACGCCACTAAGATGTCTTAATTTAATACACACACACGCACAAAAAGAGAAGGAGAGTGATGATCAGTGCAAGTAAAGATACAAAACCATGAATGAGGATGCAAGAGAACTGATTAATCCAAATAAAAACTAGTTTACTGATTAACAGGAAAAAAATACCTGGCTTTGTTGCATGTCTCTGCAACACTATCTCTGAACCTCTTTACTTCTTCCACAAACACAGGAAGTGTAGACTTCAAATGAGCAGCACCAAAAGAATTGTCTTCTGAAGTACTCCCAACAGTAACGCCCAACATTCTCCTTAACTCACCTGAACGAGTATATTTTTGGTCGCTCATTACAATCGGCTCCAGCATCAAGCACTGTGACAGGGATGGCAAATCACCCATGACTGCACCGGTTCCCCGGGATGCACCCTTCCCTGAACCAAATATACGGGTGTCTGAACTCTCTCTGAAGCTCCCAGACCTGTCCATAGTGGGACCAGTATAGCTCCCCTTAGGCCCATTGGTGTAGTTTCCAACAAAACCCGAGTCACTGCCAGCTGAAGTCAAGTTAAATCTCCCATTTCCAGCCATTTACAAACTCAGAACTAGAACATCATATCTCCAAAGATCTTCACGATTACAATTGGGTCCACAAAAATTGGCCTTTTTAAAAGCTACAACCTTTAAAGACACAAGATAAGAGGCAATCAGACGCCAGCTTTGCAAGAAAATCTTAATACTACAAAGCCAATGAAAAATCATTCTCTGAAATACAAGCTCGCCAAAATTCAGGACGAGGACCTAAGCAATGCCCTTGAGAAACTATTTAATTATCCTTTCCACTTGACACACCTTCAGAAGCCATGGATCATTACCTCACAAAAAACCTCTCCACAGAAATTAACACAGTATACCTACAAATACAGCGAGACGCATATTTATACATCATATATACAAATATGTTATTACTGCAACCAAGAGTAGATTTTACGGAAAGAAATTCTAGAACATCTAACAGTTTAAACTTTTTCAATTTCCGACAGAATTTTATTTGGGCAAAATATAAAGCATCTCATCTATGAATTGTTATTAATTGTTCTAGTTTTCCATACTGATCAGAAAAAAGTTCAACCAAAATCAAAAAAAAAAAAAAAAAAAAAGAGAGAACATTA